>JAFVLL020036689.1:31084-47927 GCA_021397915.2 Tor tambroides | reverse complement strand
GATTACTTTTTTTAGGAAAAGCCCAACAAAAATATGTGTTCTTAGATTTTTTTTTTTTTAATTTTTTTTTTTTTTTTTTTGCTAACATTTCCACGAAATGAATGGTTGAATGGTCTCTGAACTCTGCAAACATTAGAGAAAACATTAAAGGGATAGTTCACCCAAAAATGAAAATTCTGTCATTAATTACTCACCCTCATGTCGTTCCAAACCCGTAGGACCTTCGTTCATCTTCGGAACACAAATTAAGATATTTTTGATGAAATGTGAGAGCTCTCTGACCCTGCCGTAGACAGCAACGCAACTGTAATGTTCCCAGGTCCAGAAACATAGTAAGGACATCGGTAAAACTTCAATTTTGCGAAGCCAAGAAAATAAAATACTTTTTGTGCACAAAGAAAACAAAAATAACAATTTATTCAACAATTCTTCTCCCCCGAGTTACGTCTTCCGGCATTTTGGAGAGTACCCAAGAACGCAATCGATGTAATCAGCGTTGTTTACGTTCGGGGGGTGGAAAGCACGCACATGAACATAATCCGCGGTATCAGCGTTGTTTATGCTTTGGGGAAAGCGTGCGTATGCGTTGTGATGCTCTCCAAAATGGCAGAAGACAGTAACTTGGGGGAGGAGAATTGTTGAATAAAGTCATTATTTTTGTTTTCTTTGCGCACAAAAAATATTCTCGTAGCTTCGCAAAACTGAAGTTGAGCCACTGATGTCACATGGACTGTTTTACCAATGTCCTTACTACATTTCTGGACCTGGGAACATTACAGTTGTGTTGCTGTCTATGGCAGGGTCAGAGAGCTCTCACATTTCATCAAAAATATCTTAATTTGTGTTCCGAATAGGAATGAATGTCTTACAGGTTTGGAACGACATGAGGGTGAGTAATTAATGACAGATTTTTCATTTTGGGGTGAACTATTCCTTTAAGGTTCATTTTGCAATATTAGTAACGTCTAAAAAAAAAAAAAGTTAGATAAACAACCAAAAACAAACAAACAAACAAAAAAATCCATGAATTTTTTGATGATGTTTTAAGTACATTATTGATGACCAGATAACTTTGAATAAATATTCTGTTAACCTTGACAAACGTTTGTTGAGAGAATGTTGCCAGAATATTAGTCAAACTTCTGAGAATATTCCCTGAATGTTAGTCTTTGCTATTTTTGCCGAATTTCATCTTTTTGGCTTCCAGTTGTGTTTTACTTAACTACTGTCCTGTTTTACTGTACTTTCCTGTGTGAATGACATTTGGTGTGATACCAAGAAGTACGTACTGTATGCAAAGGGTGAGAAGGAGCATTCATTTTCAATCCACAGCTCACTGACAGCCAGATGATGTGTAGAACAGCTATGCCATTAATTTGATTGAGGTAGTGTGTACGTCAATATCAAATTTATACCTTACCATCTGATCGCGTACCATTTTGGCATCATCTATTGAGAGTGCGTTTCATCTGGTTTGGTTCCAGGATCCAAATTTTGCACTGGACATGGAGTGGTGACACTCTCAGAAGTAACCTCCAATTAATTCAGTCTGGGTCATATTTCCTTTGACCTTTCATATTTCTTGGGATTTTAGGATGTAGGCATGTCAATGTTGGCATCTGCCTTACTTCTACAAGATACAAAAGAATTTTATTCCAAAAATATTGTGGAGTTTGACTAGATGCAACCTTTGACATGAACAGCAAAAGATAGGAGAAATGTTTCTTTTCAACTCTCAAAGGATTAGTTCACCCAAAAAAGAAAATTATCCAATGATTTACTCGCCCTCAAGTCATCCGTATATGACTTTTTTTTTCATTCAGATGAATACAATCTGAGTTATATAAAAAAAATATCCTGGCTCTTCCAAGCTTTATAATGGCAGTAAATGGCTGTTGAGATTTTAAAGCCCAAAAAAGTACATCCATTCATCATAAAAAGTGCTCCACACTGCTCCGGGGGGTAAATAAAGACCTTCTGAAGTGAATCGTTGTATTTGTGTAATAAAAATATCCATATTTAAAACTTTATAAACCATAATCTCTAGCTTCTGCTAATATTCTATATTCTTGCTATAAATAAAAATTGGTTCTCATGAGACTAGCATTACGCTACGCTTACATCCTACATTATCTGCTGGAATGCCATTCTCTCGTGAATGTGTGTACGACAGTTAGCGGAAGCTAGATATTACCATTTATAAATATTTAAATATGGATATTTTTCTTACACAAATGCATCAATTCTCTTCAGAAGGCCTTTATTAACCCCCCAGAGCTGTGTGGAGCACGTTTTATGATGGATTTATGCACTTTTGGGCTTCAAAATCTCAACCACCATTCACTGCCATTATAAAGCTTGGAGAGCCAGGATATATATATATATATATATATTAAATATAACTCAGATTGCATTTGTCTGAATGAAGAAAGTCATATACACCTAGGATGGCTTGAGGGTGAGTAAATCATTGGGTAATTTTCATTTTGGGGTGAACTAAAAACTAATTAGACTATATATCCAACTACGCATGATTACAATTAACAATTGCATTCATAACAGACCTGAAAACAATTTTGGGTCTCTGCTGGTTGGGAATTCAGGACCATTTGTTTATGGTAAAAAGTATTAAAATCAATTCAGGATGTTTGATTCAGTTACATTAACAGCAAGATAATAAAAAGACAACATATTTCTATTGCAATGTCCATGTTTGGCTGCATGTAAAAATAGACTCTTCTAATGAATTGGTCAAAAAGGCTAAATTTGGAGTATTTTACTTCATCTTGTTCAAAAAGTAATCTCGTAGCTTCGTAAAATTACGGTTGAAACCCTGATGTCACATGGATTATTTTACCAATGTCCTTGCTACGTTTCCACACCTTGATCATGGTAATTACATTGCTGTCTATTGGAGGGTCAGAGAGCTCTCAGCATTCATCAAAAATATCTTAATTTGTGTTCCGAAGAGTAACAGAGGTCTCACGGGTTTGGAATGACATGAGGGTGAGTAATTAATGACAGAATTTTCATTTTTGGATGAACTATCCCTTTAACTGAGAACTGTTACAGTTTGATGTTGTATTTAAGCTTTGTGAGACATAAATAATTATCGTTACTGACAGGTTGGGTAACACTTTATTTTAAGGTGTCATAATACAGAGTAATTACCTAATTAAGTACTTAGTAGTAGCCGTTGTACTTACGTGAAATGAAATGTACGTACCATGTAACTAAGTTATGGAACAGCCCGTAATTACCATTTGTAATTATGTAGATGTAATAGGCAGCTACTGTTACACATATGTAACAGGCCGAGTCTGTTACACAGCTACTTGTACACTTAAGTACAGTCTTGATACACTTTATTTTAAGTAGCTTATGCCTGTGTAATATTCTGTAATTTTAATGTAATTAGAAAGGTATTACATGTTTTTTAAGCTGTAAGTATACTGGTGGGTTAAATCAAACTAAGGTGCAGCTGGATAAGGTGTACAGTATAGATACACATGAAGTACACTTAAGTACAATCTTGATAGACTTTATTTTAAGTAGCTTGTGTTTGTGTAATATTATGTAATTGTAATGTAATTAGAAATGTATTACATGTATTTAAGCTGTGTACTGGTGGGTTAAATCAAACTAAGGTGCAGCTGGATAAGGTGTATAGATACACATGACATACACTTAAGTACAATCTTGATACACTTTATTTTAAGTAGCTTATGTCTGTGTACTTACATTTACAATTATGTTGTATAAAGTCTGCAACATGTGTAACAGTCTTTTGGTTGCATAAGTAGCTGTGTAACAGACTCGGTCTGTTACATATGTGTAACGGTAGCTGCCTATTACATGTGCATAATTACAAACTGCAAGTACAGGCTAAGTTCCATAACTTAGTTACATGGTAAGTACATTTTGTTTCATGTAAGTACAACGACTACTACTAAGTGCTTAACTAGGTAATTACTCTGTATTATGGACAACTTAAAATAAAGTGTTACCACAGGTTGCTCATATAACAATGCGTAGTAAAACAGATTTTTATGAATTTTTAAATGTTACCAAAATGTTGCTAAATAGCATTGATTTGTTGAGTATATTTGTTGTTTTTAGTTACCAAATGTTCTTTAAGTACTAAAAAAAACAAAAATCAAATCATTACAATTGTTATTCCCAGTCACGGCCCATCAGTGGAGAACCATTGCTTTAGAAAGCCAGAATGCATTTTCTTTATAATCATTTTTGGTAAATTTGAAGAAATTGTGTGCACAAATGATAATGTTTTGACGCCATGCAGCTTCTGTTATATGTTGGATGGGAAGAACCTTTTCATCATTGTGTTTCTGGCTATATTAAATACAGATTCCACATCTGGAATTATACTTCAAGCCTTCCATTACCTTATGCATCATGCCATACATGAACAATTTAATCAATATTCTTAACCTCTTAATCATTTCAAGGTTTCGCTGTGTTTGCTCTATGTAGAACAATTGATTGTATACTGTCCAACACCGACATAACGTACTAATGACCTCATAAGTTATTTTAAGATGTCGATTAGTAACTGCATAAGTGTATCTCAGGAGAAAGCGTTGGCGTGCAGTGTATCTTCTCCATCTGGAGCTCTGCTTACACAGGCTCCTAAAATCATTATAAACATTTCCAGTTGGAAGATGTTGAGGTTCAAAGCTTTGCGGTCACAGCTATGCTTTTCGGTTCTCCAAAAGTCATATGTCACAAATTATAGCAAAGGCTTGACGTGATCTCACAGTTTAAATCATAAATACACAAATCAAAACCCATCTGTCAGTGACTCTGAGACTGATACTGTAAAGCTTTGTAAATTATTCTACAAATGTGATCTGTATGTAAGTGCTTTTCTCAAATAGTCAATAAAACCAGACTATAATAAATGTTTATTCACTGTGGGTGCAAAGAAAAATGTGAGAAAAAAGTCTTTGACTTGATTTGAAAATTATAGGTTAGCATTTGAACATGGTGTATCGTGCATATTGTGGAAGGAACATGCTGGAAACTTCCATCCTCTGCTTTAATCTATGATGACATGGAGTAATTGTTATGTGTGACCATTGATACTATTATTATTAATACAGCAGCACATGCTATCACTGCTGTCAGAAACAGCTCAAACATTTGACACTGTTGATATCCATTACTGTATTGCCATGTTGAAACATGGATGAATCAGATATCTTATCTTTGTATTGCTTTCCTGAGTTTTGCTGAATAAAGTCATTTGTTTCATAACTGCGTTGCTAAAAATCCTAATAATACACTGTTTAACAGCAGGTTCAATTGTGACAACTTAAGCCATGTAATGTGACAATGGACTGTATGTTTTTCAGTGCAAGTGGAAATGTTATTTTAAATTATTTTATTTTATTTTACTTATTGCTAAGCAGGGTATGTGATAATGCAAAATTGATTTAAAACATACCTTAGCTAAACTACAGTGCTTCACGGATCAAAACCATTCCATTCTGGTTGTTTCAAGAACTACCTACCTACCTACCTATCTAACTAACTAACTAAATAACTAAATAAATAAATAGATAAATCAATAGTCAAAGCAATTTGCAAAAGCTGAATGTAACATTTTTAACAGGCCAAGTTATTTAAGCAAAATACAAAACAAAATAAACTTTATTCTATAAAATAAGTAAAATGAACTATGCAAAAAGCATTTCAGACATCTCCAGCACGTTTTATTATACCCAAAAATCAAACAGTTCACCCCTCGATAGATAGATAGATAGATAGATAGATAGATAGATAGATAGATAGATAGATAGATAGATAGATAGAAGAGCATCAATGAAATCAACAATGTGACCGTTTGTACGTCACAATTATTTATTATTATTTCTCCATTTTATGCAATTACTTTACCACTTTTCGAAACCCTAAACCTTTATTTCCATTTTCCATTTCCATTTAATCAAGCAGACGCTTTTATCCAAAGCAACTTACTTGTTTTAGAAACAAATCTCACATTTTCAATGAATTCACACTGTGAAATATCTAATTCACCAGATCCTTAATCATAGTATCTATATATCCAACAAACTGCCTCACTTCACCATGTGGCTAATGCTTGCACAACACAAGTTAGTTATTCACAATCAGAAGCCGTGACTCACCTCTCTGGAGCCCTTCACTCAGGCTGAAATACGCCAGAAGAACTATCAGTGGAATGTTTTTGAGGACCTTCATGTTCACCTTAGAACGTCCTGCTTCGAATCAGCTTTAAAATCCATTGGTCAGCCTCATATCAGAGCTGTGAGACGAAGTGGCAGCAGACAGTAGAGTGTGTGTGTGCTGCAGACAGGCCCTGCGTTCTGTGCGCTCGGCTCAAGACAGACAGGGCCAGCTGCTGGATACGCTTACACTGAGATGAGGGGGACGAGATGCAGAAAGTGTCGAGAAAATACCAACAATGCCATTTTTATAGAAGGGAACATGTTGGATGCATTTACAGGGTGCTGTATCAAAAGTTTGTATATTCCCAAAGAACACGTACTGTTAAAATTCAGAGCTCATGATTTATCATGAAAATGATGATTCACGGCATGAAGGGAATTGTATGCCGTGATAGATAAATAAATAAATAAATGTACACTGTGTAAGTAAATAACTAAATAAATAAATGTACAATGTGTAAATAAATAAATAAATAAATGCATACTGTGTAAGTAAATAACTAAATAAATAAATGTACACTGTGTAAATAAATAAATAAATATACACTGTGCAAAAAAAATAAATGTACACTGTGTAAATAAATAAATGTACACTGTGTAAATAAATAAATAAATAAATGTGCACTGTGTAAATAAATAAATAAATAATGTACACTGTGTAAAAATAAATAAATAAACATAAATAAATGTACATTGTGTGTAAATAAATGTACACAACAAATAAATACATGAATGAATGAATGAATGAATGAATGTACACTGTGTAAATAAATAAATCAATAAATACCTGTGAATATTGGACTAGGTTTTACAAGAAAATACTGTTTCAGTTTTTCTGTTTCAAACTTTTATTCAATTCATTTAATTCAATGCATTTGCAATTGTGAAAATTTACTCAATTTATAAATTAAAAAAAAAAGTATTTACACCAATTTTCTTCAGTGTAAGCAATAAACTACTGTCACAGTCTGTGTTAATATCACTAGCAGCAGTCAATGTAGAACCTATAAAAAAGTAATATTTCATAAAAATGAATGACTTCACGTAATAACTTCACAGAGGTTTATGTGGTCTCTACACCAGCCCTCCCTCACTCATAGCAATAGCATGACAAGCACAGCCTTTGCATTCAAGTCGCCTTTGTATGGAAGGACCCACCTGTTGCTCACTGGCCTGTATGCACTGATTTATTTTAAGCTGGAGAGTGACATTTCCCAAAGTAACTGTTTATGTCCCCATCCTCGGCGCTTTCATCTTGTAGGGTTAACTGCATTAGAACATTTTATTCTGAGTGTGCATGATGCATGATATGCAGAGAAATGTGCTTATTATGAAGCAGCATTTCTTTTGATAGGTTTTTGTTGATGTTAGAACTTAGAATATACTAAAAGTGTTCACGTCATTGAGTCTGTATTTTATTCTGGGGGGGAAAAAACTGTTTTAGACCTACGCTGACTTGGTTCTGTGAATATGAATGGTAGTGAGGAGCATGTACAGACATGAATTATTTATTCCTATCATTTTATTCCTATCATTTCTTTCCAGCGGTCTTTTACTTTTTAAATTTGTCTCCAGTATAGAATTTCTGTGTATAAAGTCTTAAAATCTGAGACCAGACTAAACATGATTTTTTTTTTTTTTTTCAATTAAACATGGAAATAAAATGTAGAATTCTCCAAAATGCAAAAACAAAAACATAAATAAATAAAGGAAAATTAAGAAAGAATATTTAGATTCTGCACTATTCAAACATATATATATATATATATATATATATATATATATATATATATTAAAAAAATGTGATGCATGCAAGAAGAAAGAAGTCTCTTGTATGCTCACCAAGGCCATACTGTGGAATATTATTACTATTTAATTTAACTGTTTTCTATTTGAATATATGTTAAAATATAATTCATTCCTGTGATTAAAACTGAATTTTCAGCATCACTACTCCAGTCTTCAGTGTTCAGTTAATATGCTGATTTGATCCTCAAGAAACCTTTATGATTATTATAAATGTTGAAAACAGTTGTGCTGCCCAGTGTTTTTGTGAAAAACATGATATATTTTTTCAGGATTCTTTGATGAATATAAAGTTCAAAAGAACTGCATTTCTATTTGAAATAGGAATTTTTTGTAACATTTTAAATGTATTGTTTGATGAATAAATAAAACAGTTTGTAAAAAGACATTTTTATTAGTTATATCATGTAGTGCTGGGCAACAATTAATCGTGCTTAATATATATTTATATTCATATAATTTAGATTATATATAAACATATCTAATATATGAACATAACATATTTTATATACATGTATGTTTGTGCATTTATCATAATAAATATACACAGTACACACACATACTGTACATTATGTACACAAAAACTTTTATTGTGGATGCGATTAATCACGATTAATCGTTGCACAGCACTAGTTTTCTTTCTTTCTTTCTTTCTTTCTTTCTTTCTTTCTTTCTTTCTTTCTTCCTTCTCTAGCCCCAAAACTTTTGAATAGTGCTGTACTGTTGAGGTTCATGAAATGAAGTTTATTGTAAGGGCAAAGTTAGGGAGGTTGAAGACAGCTGAGATTCCTCAGATGTTCTGTTCGTAACCCTAACAGTGTCGCCCAGAGTTTTGGCAGACATTGAGATATTACAGCCAGTGATCGGCCAATGAGCATTCTGCAATACAATATGAGTGAAGCATACAGTGTTTTAGTACTACATCACCGTCTGACTCCAAACCTAGTCCAAATCTATAAAGGCCTGTCCATCTGTCTATCAGATTGTAAGTCACTGAATAAAGGAAAAACAAACACTTCTACACCTTCATTTTTACGGATGGATCTTCATGTAACTTAAGTTATACTGCCATCTGTTGTACAGTTAGAGAAGAGCCTCAACACCATGAGGCAGGCATTTGAGTCCTGTTTAGCAAGCCCTGAGATTTCAAAAGGCATCCCAATCTGCAGTGTGGACTAACATGAACCCACTCTTGGTTGCACAACTGATTTAGTTTTGTACATTTCAGTAGCTGCATGTGTGTGAAGCAAATGTAGTTCAAATGTAATGCAATGCAGCAACTTTTTAATTCATGTAAATGCATTCCTTAAGCAAAAACATGGTGGGGGAGAAAAGAGAGATTTATTGAAAACCTCTGTGCAATATGTTGAAATAGTGTGGAGCCATGGCTGGGGCTTTAATAGGCTGGACAAAGGTTGACAGTCAAAGTGCACTTGTGTTTTGTCATTCTTTCTGAATATTGCAGTTTTTTTTTTCTTCTTGTATTATATAGAATTTAACAATTTAGCTGCAAACACACACATGTCTGGTTACATTGCAACTTTTACAAATGGAAAAATTAAAACGTAAGGTCAAGAATCCATTTAAAATCTAAAGAAAAGCTTGGAGTTATGGAAGTTGAGTTGGAGCATGGAAGTTAGTCTGAAATATAATATAAGCAATATTATATATATATATATATATATATATATATATCTTATTTAAAACTCTCTGTATACCTGCATACTTATTTTATTTTTGTTGGACATTTCCTTTTTAGGCTACATGAAAAACTAGAAAAACAATTTGTTTTAAAAAAATGCTGCATGTATACATTACCATTCAAAAAAAAAAAAAAAAAAAGAAATTAATACTCTTATTCACCAAGGATGCATTAAATTAATCAAAAGTGACAGGGCAGACATGTTACAAAAAAAAAATCAAATAAATGCTTTCTTTTCAGCAAAAAATAAATAAAACAAAATAAGGTTTCCACTATATGTATATGAAATATATACAGGTCCTTCTCAAAAAGTTAGCATATTGTGATAAAGTTCATTATTTTCTGTAATGTACTGATAAACATTAGACTTTCATATATTTTAGATTCATTACACACAACTTCCACTATGGACTTTTTAGATACATCTTATTAGCATTATTTTTCTAGTAAAGTTTATTATTATTATTATTATCATCATCAATCAATCAAACTTTATTTGGACTTTTTAGATACTGCTTTACATCTTATGAGCATTATTATTCAAGTAAAGTTTATTATTATTATAGTTTATTATTATTATCATCATCAATCAATCACACTTTATTTATAAAGCAATTTAAAAACACAGAAGTGGATCAAAGTGCTGTACAGAAAAATAAAACTCATACAAGACATAAAATACAACTAAAACACGTACCCCCGGTTTCACAGACAAGGCTTAAGCCTAGTCCTAAACTAAAATGTAAGTCTTGTTTCAACTGAAACAAACTTGCACTGACTGATCTTAAAAAATATCAGTGCCTTTGCTTTGTCTCAAGATGCACACCAGTAATGTTTTTTTCCTAAGCACGTTAAATAAAAATTACTTAAATGTCCTAACTGAACTTTGGCCTAATCCTGGCTGCTAAGACCTGTCTGTGAAACCGGGCCATTAAGAGACCATAGAAAACTAAAATAAATAACCATATATCAACATCAAGTGTCAAAGGCCAAGGAAAAAATATGTGTTTTAAGAGACGATTTAAATATTATTATTATTATTATGGGTTTACAGGTTTACTGCAGGTTTACTGCTTCTTAGCTTAGAAGTGAAAAACAAGGTAACACTTTATTTTAAGGTGTTCTTGATACATGTTACATGTACTTACTATTATAATAACAATAAATGATGCATAATTACATGCAAGTCACCCTAATCCTAACCATATAGTAAGTACATGTAGTTAATTAATATTGATTAGTACTTAAATGTATAATTATTAAAAGGACACCTTAAAATAAAGTGTAACCAACAACAAATACAGAAAATATTATATATTTAATTTTCTGATATGTCTGTCTCTTTCCTACTGATTTTTTTTTTCTTAATGATTTCAAAGGGCTGAATTTTTCTCTTTACTGAACACCTACAACTGCTTTCTTAAAGATAAATCACACCTGCAGCTCGCTGTTCATGAGGTAAAATAGCATTCTTATATTTTTATGGATGTTTAGGCATTTGGTACATGAATAATGCTAAATTAATACATGTGAGATGCATTTACATGTGAGGGTAGAGTGGACTTTGAGTCCATGATGATAATTTGCCAAAAATATAATTTTGCTGCCCTCTGCTGGCATACAGCTGTATATCAGACCAGTGTGAACGCGCTCATGTCTGCTTTAACAGAAGGCAGGGAAGGTGACATTTGAAGGCAATCTTGTCATTTCATGGGGCGTGAAGAAACCCATTCGGTTACAAATACAAGATGAGAAACAGATTTTTCCAAATGAGTCTTCAGTCAAGTCACCAGACCCCATCAGTCCACTTGGAAACAAAAGGTTAGTATTCGATTTTATTGCTGTTGCATATTCCAGTAAATAGACAAGTTGTTTCGGCCTATATATAGAGAACTATTATGAGATAAATACAACTTAAGCTCTATGGAATATGAAAGTCATTCAACTTGCTCCTCAGTTTGTTAAAAACAAAACACACACACACACAAATTGTGTTTACAGTAAAGCACTTGCCATACAATAGATGACTATGAAGAAAGACATTCCAAGAGTTTAAAGAACCCACGAAACCAACTGATCCTGTTGATGTACTTCCTATTAAACTAAAGTTGGAGTGGGACACATTATAGGACTCCATTTCATTTTTTTTTTTTAGTAGTCTTCAGTTTAATTTCCCTTTAATTTGCATTATAAATGTATTATTTGCCAGTCAGAAGTAGGTGGATGTGGAGGGAGGCGGAATCTAGAAAGCATTTGATTGGACGACATGACCGAGTGCTGATATTGAGTCATCAATGTTTTTGGTTTATTTTCCACTTTAAACTTTAAAATATCTGCTCAAATATTGCTCATTTGACCTCAAAGCTACTACACTAAAGACTTCACATCTCCTATCTTAATTTTATTCATTTCCAGACTATATAAAACCTTGCACAGGTATTCTAAACCATTTAATATGAAAATATCTAATGGCTACATCTACATTATCTAAATAACAGAAGTCTGTTATAAGAAATCAGCTTAATGTTATTGAATAGCTATTGACTTTGGAAGATACACCTTTTGGTTTACACCATCTTGATCAAAAGAACTTTTTCTGATAAACTGAGTCCCGAATTTAAAAGAAAATAGAGTTGTATGTTACAGTTCTGAGACAGTGGCCTTTTAAGGCAAAAAATGATTTTGCAACTTCTTGATCATAAATACTGTCTACATTGAAAGTGATTACACAATCTAATCGCAAAGCACACAGTTTATGGATTACAGCTTCATTCTTTTGCTAGTAGATCATGTTATTAAATGTATAGTTCAGCCATGAAACTCTAGATGGCGCAGGCTGACGGGTTGTTAACGTAACTGATGATATTCGGAGAGTTTAACGACTTGGCACAAGCTGATTGGTTCATGTTGCATATGCAGCCAATGAGCTCACAGCCTTGCATTTATATGGCTGGCTAGCATTCACCTGAGATTTTGCAGCGTGCTTTCAGAGTTTCTCTGAAACCCTCCACCTTCCCCAGCTCCACCTGTATAGATCTGCTACGGGTTATTTTATATGTAATTTGTGCAGCAGCAGTATTTCTTGAATACTCACAGCTCCGTATCGCCATATGCATTGGCAGTAGCAAGTTCCTGTACTTGCAGCAGCAGCAATAATCTACAACTAAGCAATGACCAACAGCAGCAGCAATTCAGCAGCAGCAGTGTAGCAGATCTATTCCGCCAAGACCAAATACATTAACATTATCATATCCATCACCATGCTAAAATGTTCCGAGAGTTGTTGACTGAACTATTTTTGAGAAAAATTTGGTTCTCCTTCACTCACAAAAATCAAAGCGCCTAGAATAACCAAAAAGAGAATTTGCAGCAATGCCATAGAAAAAAAAAACTTTATGGTTACTCAAACAAGTTTCGTGGATATTTAAGGCTCTTTATGGAACTATAAATCCTGGCAAAGAACTTTTTTTTTTTGAGAGTTGGTCATTGTTTTATTAGGTACAAGCATAACCATGTCTCATCATGTGAACACGTATAATGGCTTTAGCTTCAAAACAGTATTTTTTCCCCAAAAAAACTGATAGCCATTATTTTCTGAGGTGATCGATACTATGAGGCTGTGATGAGGCTGACAGTGCATCAGTTGTTTTTAACATGTTTTTAACACAATAACACACTCTTGTCAATGTTATTGCTTGCTAGAGTTGTCTGCTTTTAGACAGTAATTGATTAATTAATAAATATAATATGAACTGAGTTCAACTGAATCAGAGTGCTACAGGGTAATAAAAGGGTGAATCAATATTATAACAGGAAGTCAGTGAACACAAAAACGTTCTGTCTTAGGTGAGATTAAGACATTTGTACAGTTAGAACAGGACAAAATGACCAATATTTGTTAAAGATACTCTCTGTTTCATTTGTTAAAATGTTCCAGTAGGGGAATGACACGATGGGGAGAATTTGACGATCTTCATCATATTGATGAACTGGAAGAAGCTGGATCCACAAAACCTGAAAATCTTCCTAAAGGTACTGTAGAATTAGTACTATGGCAACATATGTTATCGGATCAAAGAAAATGCATTTAAAAGCAGCATCACTTGATTACTTGAAATGATGTACTGTAGTCTGATTACCACATTAATGACCTTGCACCTTTAATTATCACAATCCTACATCTCTCTTTAAGACTACATTGAATATGAGAGCAAGACATTAAGACCTTCCCGACCTGTGCCGATCAGTGAAGAAAGTTCATATCTGATCCGTACCATGAGTGATGCCTCGCTGGTGAAAATGAGGGTGAAGAGTAAGAAGATGGTAGAAAGTCAGAAGAACAGAAACCATCGCTTCTCCATCAACGGACACTTCTACAACTACAAGGTCTGTAGTTGGACTACCATGACCCACATGTCAAGCTTAAAGCCAGATGTAAATTATCAATAATACTGTTTTTATTATGAGGCTGGGTCACACAAAGTGAAATAGAAGTAGGAAATATAGGTAATAACCTCTGAAAAACAATAAATAAATGAATCTGTGAACGTACAGAGAATTTTAATCATGAATTTGTATTTTAAAGTACTGGTATAACAACGGTGTTGAATGCTGCACTGCCATATATCGATGTGATTCACCACCGCCTTTTTATGTAAATTTTATGTAAATTTGATACCATTAAGTTTTATAGAGCTGTTTATACAATAATTAATTCCCTTACCTGACCAACAACAACGAAGCAACTTTGGCATCATTGCTCAGAATTGTTTTTTTTTCGTCATGAAATTCACACCTTGTGTATGTCGTAACGATGCTTGCACTGGTGTTTTATTTCTGGCTTCTGGCTTCAAAGCTTTTATGCTTCTTCTGCCATACAGGTACTGATTTCCCGTTGTCTCCGCTGGTAGATCACGAAAATAAGTCTGATCTGTCGTCTACTTTTCATTCTTCACATCAGCAAACAACACTATGCTACTAGCATATCTTAAGTTTAGAACACGCAGGGTTGCCAAATCTTCAGTTTTACTTTGTAATTAGCTACTTTTACACTGTTGCCACAGTTATGGTGCATATGTTGCCACATATGATGCGATTCCGAGTTTTCCTTTCTCTTTGGAGTGTTACAAGCTGATTGTGCATAGATAAGAAGTTGCAAAGACTAAAGTCTCAAAACCAAAGAGATATTCTTTATCAAAGTTAAGACTCTGCCACGCCCCCCTAAAACAGCTCGTTCAAACACGCCCCCACATCTCTACTTCATGATGTGGGGAGATTTTCATAACACCGCCCAAACATACACGCAATGAAAGAAGGCGGGACTTTTATTCTCGCTGGAGTATTGTTGCTGCTGCCAGCGCCATGTCCCGGAGACGCTGTGTTTCCTTGTGAAAGCGAAAGTACTTTGTTTGGGCTTCCAAAAGAGGATACAACTAGAAATCAGTGGTTAAGTTGTATTTACAACACTGTTCCAGAGCAGTACAACGCAAATATTCGAATGTGTGCAGCACATTTTACGGAGGACTATTTCCTGAACTTGGAAGCTACAATGTTGGCTTGCATAAAGGCTGTTACTATAAAGTGGGGCAATTCCAACTTTGAAAGGACAGTCTGGCGTTTCTGACCACTGTAAGTACATTTCTACCACTCACGATTCAAACGCGAGTTGTGAGCAGTGTAGAGTATTGCTTGTTGTTTGTGTTTCTCCGATCACAAATGCAGACATGGTAATGTTTATGCGGGGCGATGCAACACGACGCGTAAAAAGACAGTATAAGTTATAATCAGTAATTATGTTCCCACTGGATGCAACAAATACCTCGTTTGTAATGGGTTTTATTGTTTTTGTGTGACTCGCGCACTGAAACGCCATCACAGTACGGTTAGGGGTGTAAGATTTCCGTCTCACGCTTGAGGTATTCGGCCAATCACAATGCACTGGATAGCTGGCCAATCAGAGCACGCCTCGCTTCTCAGAATGGTGAGCTTTGTAAAAATCGAAGCGTTTCAGAAAGGCGGGGCTTAGAGGAGCAACAATAAATGTACAGCATGTGGAAAATAATGTGTTTTTTGAACTTTAAACCATATAAACACATTGCATTACACCAGATACACCAAATAATGTTCTTTTTAGCAACATAATATGTCCCCTTTAAAAAGGTATTTACAACTTTTTATCTCACAATTCTGACTTTTTTCTCAGAATTGCCTGATACAAACTCACAATTCTGACTTTTTTTTGCGAGTTTTTATCTCGCAATTATGAATTTTTTTCCTCAGAATTGTGGAGATATAAACTCGCAATTACGAGTTATAAAGTCATGTCCTGAGAAGAAAAAAAGACTGATATGTTCTCAGAATTGTGAGCTTATGTCTCACAATTCTGATATATAAACGCACAATTCTAGCTTTTTTCTCAGTATTGTGAGATACAAACTCACAATTGCAAATTATAAAGTCAAAATTGTGAGATATAAAGTCAGAATTGCGGGATATAATGTCAGAATTGTGGGATATAAACTCACAACTGCGAGAAATAAAGTCAGAATTGTGAGATAAAAAGCCATAATTACCTTTTTTTTATATGTTTTTATTCAGTCCGAAAACAGGCTTCCATAGCAGGTTGTTTTTAGCCCACATAAAAAAAAATAAAAATAAAAAAAAAACCCCACACACACACACACAATTGGGCTAGTTCTGAATAGCAATTAGGCTGGTTTTGTTTCGCAGACCTGGCAACCCTGAACGTGGGTCACATAATTTCAACATGGCGAAATGTATAATTAAAACACTTAAGTATAGTAGACTATTAGACTATTATATACTTGTAGACTATTAGAACTGTGATTTTTAGGGTTATGTAAGACAGAACAAGCTCTTTAAAGTTCACCCATTAATCATCATTAATTCACTCTCATGTTCAAACTTACCTTCTTGGAATACAAAAGGGGAAATTCTGAACACTTTGATGGTCATTTTTTCCCATACAATGAATACAGCTACAGTGAATTGGGACTGAAGTTATTATTTTATTTTTATAAGGTTTTTTTTTTTTTTTTTTTTTTAATAGTTCACAGAGTCATTTTGTTTTTGCAGACATCTATTT
>JAFVLL020036689.1:0-30984 GCA_021397915.2 Tor tambroides | reverse complement strand
GGCTAATTCTTCACTGTGCGTCTTTAGTAAATCCTGACAGTAATTATAGCCTATAACCGCCAAAAGATGGTTTGCGCTGGCACAAGCTGTTAGTAATCTGGCTCTTTGTATAGTAAACTATTAGAACTGTGATTTTTCGTGTTATGTAAGAAAGAACAAGCTCTTTAAAGTTCACCCATCAATCATTATTAATTCACCCTCATGTTCAGACTTACTTTCTTGGAATACAAAAGGGGAAATTCTGAACACTTTGTTGGTCATTTTTTCCATGCAATGCATACAGCTATGTGAATGGAGACTGAAGTTATTGTATTAGTTTTATGAGTCTTTTTCATATATAGTTTACTGAGTCATTTTGTTTTTGCAGACATCTGTTTTCACTCCCTCATTTGGCGCCACCACAAATGTGCACATTAACAGCAAGATGACAACACAAGAGGTCATTACACAGCTGCTTCAAAAATTTAAAGTAGGTGTTATTACTTACAATTCAATATATAAGTCCCTTAAGGATTTTATGTGTCTGTTGGCTTCACTGATTATTTTCACTCTCAATTTTGATAGAAAAAAATCACTTCACTTTTTTTAATGCAGATAGAAAACACTCCAAATGAATTTGCCCTGTACTGCATTCATCAAAGTGGAGGTATGTAGAGTTGCTCATTCAGCTTTTATGTATTTTCACCCTCAATTAATTCCAAAACATATGGGGGAAAAACATAGCTTAAAGCTTATTTCAGTTCTGATTGAAAGAATAGTTTGTGTGTGTGTGTGTATTCCATCATTTAGTAACTATTGTTCCAAGATTCTCCATCCTAGAGCTTAAACTTTGCTGAAGTTTAATTCCAGAGTCAGATTTCGGATCATTATATCCATTGTTCATAGAAAAGCGAAGGTTGAGCAGTTCAGACCTGCCACTGTGGGAACGTGTTCTACAGGGACCATCAAACAGCATCATGAAAATGTTCCTCATGGATGCAGATGAACAGGAAATTAGCCTTGATGTAAGTCTAGCTCTCCAGACATTACAGAAATGTGTTTCCTACTCAGATAAAACTAAATTCATGTCTCGTGATTTTAATAGGTAGCTCAGTACCTCAACTTAGAGATGCCCATTTTGAAGGTTATTCTACAGAAGCTGGAAGAGCAAGAGAACCAAGAAGTACGAAGAATAATCGCAAAGTAAGTCTAGAGTACTTTATGAAAAACAAAAGTTTTTTTTTTTTTTTTTTTTTGTCAATTACTGCATTTGTTTTATCATATGTGACCCTGGACCACAAGACCAGTCTTAAGTGTCAATTTTTCAAAATTAAGATTTATACATAATCTGAAAGCTGAATAAATAGCTTTCCATTGATGTATGGTTTGTTATGATGGGACAATATTTGGCTGAGATACAACTATTTGAAAATCTGGAATCTGAGGGTGCAAAAAAGTTGTCCAAATGAAGTTCTTAGCAATGCATATTATTAATCAAAAATGAAGTTTTGATATATTTATGGTAAGAAATGTACAAAATATCTTCATGGAACATGATCTCTACTTAATATCCTAATGATTTTTGGCATAAAATAAAAATGTATAATTTTGACCCGTACAATGTATTGCTGGCTATTGCTGCAAATATACCCCAGCGACTCAAGACTGCTTTTGTGCTCTAGGGTCACATATTAACATAGATGAACAATTGTGTTAGTTGAAAGGCTTTCATGTTTTGTTTTTTTTTTTCATATATAGATATCAAAAGGAACGGAGTGTCTTGTTGCAGTGCTTGAAAAAAAAGATACCATTTAAAACAGAAACAACTGTATAGATGAAGTCTTGGCAACAGGAAACTGTTTCCAACTGTTGTGACATCAACCACAGAGTAAAAACAGAAATGGAAATTAAAGTGAAAAGTGAGCCTTCAGGACTACAAGCCAGGAATCAGGATTGTGAGATGTTCAAAAGTTCATATGTGACTTTTCGTGCATAGCTTTACTGTTAAGTTTGTGGTTATAATGTATATAATGTAAAATAGTTTTCACACAAATGTAATTACAATATTTATCATGTAAGAAACCAAATAAAATATGGATATTTGATTTGCAGTTTATTTGTGAATTAACTGTTGCTCTATTCCTTATATGTGACCCTGGACCACAAAACCAGTCTTAAGTCGCTATTTTAGCAATAGCCAAAAATGCATTGTATGGGTCAAAATTATTGATTTTTATTTTATGCCAAAAATCATTAGGATATTAAGTGAAGATTATGTTCCATGAAGATATTTTGTAAATTTCCTACCGTAAATATATCAAAACTTAATTTTTGATTAGTAATATGCATTGCTAAGAGCTTCATTTGGACAATTTTAAAGGCGATTTTCTCAATATTTATTTTTTTTTTTGCACCCTCAGATTCCAGATATACAAATAGTTGTATCTCGCCCAAATATTGTCCTATCCTAACAAACCATACATCAATGGAGAGCTTATTTATTCAGCTTGATGTATAAATCACAATTTCGAAAAATTTACCCTTATGACTGGTTTTGTGGTCCAGGGTCACACACACACACACACACACATATAAACATCCACACTGTGGTTTGCTCTCAAGATTTTATTCTTATAAATGTTATTAAACGTTTCAGTTTAAAAAAAATGACTTCATAAGTTCCAGCTGGTTTACTGTGGCTGTACTGTTCTGGAAAACATCTGTCAATGGGAGATTCTAAACTCAAAACATTTCTTCTTGGAAAAAATGTATCATTTAAAATATTAATTGGTTATTACATCATTTGCTTTTGAATAATCTTATCAATAAATAATAATCTTTACTATAAAATGATCATCTTCCAAAAAAAAAGTATTTTGAGAATTTAACAATATATAAAATTCCTTTCAAAGGGAGATTTTCTTCGATTAACATTTGACCATTTTTTTACAGAAGTTTTCCATTTTAAATAAGCTACATTATCAGGAAAAAGGAAATGTCAAGATAAAGAATGTGTGCTCAGCTATTCAAAAGTACAAAACTGTAGCAACTTGGAGTCCATGTGAAATTAAGCGGATCTTCTGCAGGACATCTTCTGCACCTCATGGTCATCAGTCATTGGGTCGAGGGTCACCTCAAACTTACATGTCAGTTGCTAAAAAAAAAAAGACAGTTTAAGTATGAAAAGTAATGGTAGTATGCATTTTGTAATTTTGGCTACAATCAAATCAAGTATAAAAAAACCAAGAAGAAAGAAAGAAAGAAAAAGAAAGAAAGAAATCTACCTTTTTTGCCATTCCACAAGCCTGAATATCTGTATCATCTGATTTGCGGCATTTTGTCTTTCCAAGTTTGGCTTCTATTTTGTAGTTTATCTTATTCGTCACCTGGACACAAAGGATGGCTGTCATTTAATGTGGATTAATACACATTTACACATATCAGAAAATACGTCTGGAAACATGAAACCTGTACCTGAGTGCTGGCCGATGTGACATTGATGAGTTTGAAGTATTTCTTCGCTTTAGACTTCGTGTTGAATAACTCCACAGCTTCTTTAGCAGCCTCTTGAACATCTTCCCTCTCGGGATTGGCGAGAGTCCAGCCACCGAGCATCTCCACATTTCCTATGAGACATGGACTGAGAATATCAATGACAGCACTGGGTCTTAAAGAAACGTGTTTGCAGTGTTTGAGCTCATGAAAGACATGGACTGAATGTTCTACATTTAACTAACAAAGAAGAATTACTGATTTTTGCCAGATGTTGCCATGCATACTTCCCCCCCCCCCCCCTTTTTTTTTTTTGAAGCTACCATGTTAAACCACAGTATTCTGTGAAGCACCATGTACTTTGATTAGTAGTCGGTGCAAAACAGGAACATAACGAAGTAGTAACTATAGTTATTTGTTATAACAGTTTAAAAGAGCCTCTTTAAAACATTATAATGCACACACACATATATGCTACACACAGAGAGAGAAAACACATTCAACACATTTGACATTTTGTAAACAATACTATATAACATGAACAAAGAGCTTACTAGCTACAATTATTGCTTCCTCCAAAGGTTGGTCAGCACTGCTGAAGTGAAACACGGAGAGAAAAGACACGAAGAGCAGAAAGTACATATCCATGACTGTCGGCTGTGTGCTTTCTGAGAGAATGAGCCAGTGAATGTGGATCCGGCTTTAGAAATCTGCCATGTAGTCACGGAATGCCTGACGCGCCGCGGAGCCGCACGCCCTTCCCGCCAGCGACGCCCACTCACGTAATGATGAATCCACACAGACGGTGAGTCAAAGGAAAACTGTGTGTGAAGGGTGTCCTAGGGCAGAAAACGAGGAAATAAAGGGTAATCTGCTTACACCGTGAGCTGCCGGCCGGCTGTCAGCACACAGACAGCTTTCGGTGTGTGATTTAACTTCCTGTCACTTACAGGTGAAGATTACAAAGAGTTTAACTACACTTGAAAACAAACGTTACTGCTGATTTATTGCTACTATATATCTGATCAACATTTCACTTCTTTTTTGGACAAAATTCTCTGATATGCCATCGTTATTATTATTATTATTATTATTATTATTATTAATGATTAATACATTTTACCTGGTCTCATGAAAATGCGTATAAATAGTACGCCAAATACAAACAGAAACTCGTGCTATTGATACGCAGAAACTGACTTTGGCGTGCATATGATGCGCACGTGTTTGACGTGCATATAATACGCAGTTTTGGCGTACATATGATCCGCATCTAGCCCACACCCCTAATCCTACCCATTGCTTATCATATGCACGCCAAAGTCAATTACCGCGTATAGTACGCCAAATCGAAACACTGACTCGTGCTATTGATACGCACTTTCACGCGATCAGGTTATAAATAAACAGTATGTAGGCTACTGTATATTATTTTGCAGTAGTAGAATAAATTTTATTTGATTGACTTTCAATTGTTTACTTTAAATGTGATTTCATTCATGCCTTCTGTTGGTGAATTAACTGTTGAATAATGTAAAACATTATATATCAATATTCCTTTAAAAATATCATAATTGGCCTAATGAATTTTGACAATTAAATACTACCATTATTATATTTTCTTTTGTATTACACATTTCAATATACAAAAATGATTATTGGACATTATGGGTGATACTTCTTTATGTCAGTTTTACATATATTGTAGGTTATTTATTAGGTTATTATTGTAAATTTTATCTCAAATAAAACTTTAAAATTGATTTCTGAATGAGAAGTATTTGCATATATAGTGTCAAGTATAGTGTCCTCTAATGTTTTCTTTAAAAAAAAAGAAAAAAAGTTTGCCATACATTGCTTATACTCCAAACACTATAATGATTCTTTAAACACTATACAAATTCTAAGCCCCAAAAACATGTTTTGCTGGTCCCGGGAAGATAATCAGTCATTTGTTCTGAACAGTGACGTCCAAATACCTCTCACCAAGGCCACGTTTAAAAACAATCTAGAACATGTGCTACAGAAATCACACCCTTGCTGTATAACAAAAGCCCAGACAAAACAATCTGCCCGTAGTCACATAAAGGATGTACTGACAGATGAGATTTTTAAACAAAATATCACCACTAGTGCTCTATAAAATACTTAGACCGTTCATAATTTTCCCTTGTTTACATTTAACTATATTGCACTGTTCTTGTGGCAGTGTGACAATTCAGTTATCTCATCTGTCCTTAGATCATGTCTGTATGTGATTACATTTCGGACCAGTGTTGACTACATAGCCTTTGTAATTACAGTGTGTGATGTACTATGATATTATATTCACTGTTTGTATCACTTGATTTGTATATAATGATTTACACCCATTTAAAAACAAAATATTACAAAACAACAACAACAATGGTTACAAATCGGTGCTTATCAGGCCCAAGGGTTTTACTTTGCTATGGAAATATCAGGGTGTAAATGAGTAACATCCTCTAAGATCACTCGCGTCATCAGGTATCAGATGATTACAGTCTTGTTTAAGGACTGTGATAACCTCAGTTCACCCTGTCATATTGGGCTACAGTCACCGTGATAAGCTAAGCCCAACAGGGCTCAATGCTGTTGAAAAGCTCTTCTGTTTTATGAGATTCCTTAAGGACTTGAACTGACGATGCACTCTTAAAGCCCCACTGGCATACGCAGACTGATTTGCATGTGTATTTAGGTTAAAGATAAACTAAATGTTTTAAAGAGTGACAATCAAATACTGTATTTATCTAAATGTATGTATAATAGGTAAATATATTTATAATGTTGCATAACATGTTTTTTCTGGTTCTGATCATAACTAAAATGTTAAGTAATGAACAACATTTAGTTTGTTGTATCCTGAGATGTATTTATTGTTTTAGACAAATCAATATATTTTACAGTTGATATATCGCAAAAAAAAAAAAGACCGAAACAGAATATATAAATTTGATTTCAATGTGAAATTTTGATTTTTTTTTTTTTTTTACAAATATTTCTCCAGCAGATGGCAGCATCTTTGTTTTTATTTCCCATGTGTTAGTAAGGACATAATGTATGTATATGGACATACACCCAAAGTACTCAGGATAGATAAGATTATTACACCATGGTTAAATCAACAATTTAAAGGACCAGTTTATCATACACAGTTATTGGTTTAAACATTACAAAGTATTTGTGTTTATAAAATTGGATCTATTTGTTTATTTATTTATTTTATAATAAAAAATTAAATGCAAATCCAAATTATTTTTCCTAATAAAAAATATGTTTAATTATAATTTCCACAATAGCAGGCAAAAAAGGCCATAATTTCCATAATAGCCATAATTATCTGGTAACAACACAGTAACATTAAAGACTTCACCCACTGACGTTATATAGGCTAAATCCAGCTAAGTGATGCTTAAGAGGGTCTAAATGTGGATCAATAGGCTGTTGGTCCACCACAAATAATTGTTAAACAGAGTTTTCTCTTTTCTTGAGGTCTTTATGGCCAACCATTATTAAGTATTATTAATCAGTCATTGTCTAGTCTCCATTTGAAAGAAAGATACCTCTCTGCTCCCTGTGATCATCTTCATCGCCCTTCTACAAGAGTGATCTCCATTCTTCCAACCATGTGATTCCTTTTACACCTGCTGTTGTCATTCATCACTATTCAGTCAAGTCAAAGAGTAGTGTTCACTCGATTCATACTTTCTGTTGCATTAACGTTTTTATTGAATTTCAGTGGATGGGAGAGTATTAAAAATATCTTCATTTGTGTTTCAAAGATGAAATATTTTCTTATGGGTTTGGACATTTGTGGTGATAATGGAGGAATTTGTATTTTTGAGTGAAATATCCCATAAATCTACTCACCTGTTACTTAACTGATTATCAATAACGCTCCTACATGGGTTCACCGACCATCTGCGTGCGTGTTGCCTAAAACTAGACCACAATCATGGGTCCAGCAGGGGCAGATCATCATCTCCACCCTGGCACTATGCAAACACTGGTCAGTCAGCTTTATCAGGCTCTCATCATCATTAACTTCAACTTCTGCTTCGCAAAGAAACAAATACATTTAACAAACGCCACTTTTGGTGTCCCACAAGGTTCGGTACTAGGCCCCAAATTGTTTGTACTGTATATAAATGATAATTGTAAAATGCCTAAAGTAATTAAAATTGTTCTGTTTGCTGATGACATGAATTTATACTGAATACAGTGGAAATCGGATTTTAGTCTTTTAAAGTGGTTTGATGATAAAGTTCATAATATTTAGTAATCAGCTAAGTAATAAAAAAGTCTTAAACTCAAATCTTTTATGCAGTTTACTACCCTTAATGTAGATGAAGTTGCTCCTGTCGTAACAGCTGTAGTCTGTATGTTAATGAAGTTCAGACACCCCATTGTCTGAGATGGTTTGTTGCACACCCTTTCCCATTCTACAACTGATGACCATTTGGTCCATCAGGATGTGATGATCCCAAATGGTGCAAAAACAACATAAGTATTGACTTTCTTCTCTATAATGATTACAGTTTTTCTCGATTGCTAAAATACTATAACCAGGCATTTGAACTAAAATTTCAAAACCATAACGCCATTTTTCAAAAAGCACACCCATTTTGCTGAACTATAAACACTATTCCCCTGCTTTGACACATGAGTCAAATTTGGTGAACTGTTACTGCAAAACTCTACACACAAATCCCTACATTTCTCAGTGCTTACACCATGTGCTCATTTAGAGGGCACTGCTACCCAGCATATTCACTCAAGTCAGCAATAGTTTGAGTCAATTAGCACACAATTACCCAAGTGGAAACACTAGGAGTCAAAGAAATTTATCACACACTAATCAGAAACTTTGATGGAGATAAAAGGCAACAAAAGTCAAACACATGTGTTTTCCTGTATTAACCATTTCCTGACCTGAAATGGAAATCCTCAAAAATTACTTGTTCAACCTCCACATCATCTAGTCACTTGTGTGTGTGCTCATCATAAAAAGTTTCTCATTCTTTTGAACAAGTTGTGATTGCTTTGGTACATTCATGCAACTGATTATGTGCATTTGTCTGTGGTTTCCTACATTATTACTTACTAGTGTCATGTTGCTCAAAATGTATTATATAGTTCTCTGTGCTATAGTCTTACCCCCAAAAGCCTCAAGTCATTAGTTCATCATATAAGTCATTATGGTAAATGCAAAATGATTGATCTAGTTGTCATAAACCGTCAAGCATATGTTCTACACAATTCTATTGGACTTTTTATAATTTTGCCATGAATTGTTCAAGTGAATCTTGACTTTCACTAATGAAGAGAATATAGATCAACCAATGACAGATCAGTTCTCTGAAATAGCTCAAAGGTACATCTCATGAACCTTCAATTGGAAAGCATATACTGTATAGACAGAGGACAACACAAGAGTTACAAATTCTGACAGTGGACTTTCTAATTTTTATTTTCGCCTTTGTGCACATATTTCTTTTTCTTTTCTATTTCACAATGACGTTGTAATGTGTATTTTTTTTTTCTTGGTCAGACCACTAGTAAAAGTGTAACTGTGAATCATATCCAGTCTTTTTCAATCAATATCCCACATACAGTAATGTGTAAATTTGTACTTTTGAAATGGATATATGGCATACATAAGAAGTGCAGCCTTCTGCATTTCAGTACAGTAACTGTCATCCAAACTGCTGCCATAGTTTACATCAGGTAATACTAACAGAGAGCACTGTTATACTGACAACATGACTAAGCATTTTGCATTGTTCACATCTTTGCTCTATGAAATTAATGACACAAGGACATCAGGCAGAGGATTACTCCCACTGTCTGCCCAGGGCACAGTATATCAGATTCCCAAGAGGTTCTTTGGCCTGTCTCAGACAAAAGATAGGATACTGGGGGCAGAATAATTATTTTGTTAGCAGCTTCTGCTTACCACTGTACTCCTACAAAAAGCATTGTTATGCCTTCTCACATGAACACTAAAACTCCATTGGCTGAACAAAGTTTCTAGTTGCCTGGACCTACTTAGCCACTGTGCAGTCTGTTGTCAATACCTTAAACCACTTCACATGGTAAAACACAATTTGCAAATCTCACTTAGACTTTTCAGCAAAACTCTAAACACATTCTCATTCTCAAAACACATTCTGCACTCTAATGCACATGTTGTCAGTCCTCTGTCGTGTGTCATGTGTTCTCGCCTCTTGTGTCCTTATTTGGTTTGTTCCCTGTCCTTGTTTCATGTGGTTATTAGTTAAGTCTGTCCAGCTGTGTTTGTAATTATCTTGTGTATATTAGTTAATGCCCTGTTTCAGTTTCAGGTGGTCTTAATGAATTGTTACTCCCCTCGTGTTCCTAGGTTTGCCTTGCCTTGTCCTGTCTTGATGTCATCATTAAAGACTATTATTTGAGTTTAATCCTCATCTCCGTGTTCCTGTGTCCTCCCTCGTGTGTGCACCGTGACACATGTCATCCATACTGGTAAACACAAGTGGCAACAATTAAATACAAATACAGAACACATGTCATTGATTGAACACAACCACTCAAAATTGATGTAACCTGTTTCAAATGATGTGACACAACCAATATAAGCTGTTCAGAGAGCAGCTGCTGTATACTGTACAATGAACAAATTGTATGGCCCTGAACATTGTGCTTTCCATTTGTTAACAGTACTGACTGCTCAATAGATTTTGACTAAAGTATCCTATTTCCATATACTTACTATGTACATCTACTAGGGCTGGGCGATATATCTCATGCGATATGCATGCGCATCTCGTCAGTAAAGCCGGTTCCTTGATTAGCGGTAAATCTCCATCACCTGTTTTCAAATGGAGCAGCGTTTAATTCACAGAGCCAGAAGTTCACTGACAAAGCTACGCAATATCTGAGTTCATTATCGCAGCTGAATCGTCTTTCGGCATTGAATCATGAGACATGTGAGCTTGTCAGTGAATCCACGGCTCTGTGAATTAAATGCTGCTCCATTTGAAAACAGGTGATGGAGATTTACCGCTAATCAAGGAACCGGCTTTACTGACCAGATGCCATGCATATCGCATGAGATATATCGCCCGAGATATATTGCCCAGCCCTAACATCTACCATCAATTACTCAATAAGTACCCCAGCATGCCAACCCCCAATAATGAGTGCCTGAGTGGTTTCTGTTTTCCTTTAGCATTAACTAATTGTATATGACTAAAAGCTAAATAGTTACAAAGCATGGAAATAGATCAAAGCTTAAAAAAATATTTTACATAAAACATTACAGGGAATTGTCAACTTCAAATCTTTGTCATTGTGAGAGTAATTTCTAATAGTTTAACACACACCTGTTTTAGTAAATACTAAGTATTTACCATGTGTATACCTAGTACAGTATGTGTCTTGTTTGTTACCACATAATAGCACATTTTTCCATAAGAATTTACATATTTACCATGTATACATGCGGTGGCACATAAAGCATCTAATTAGTTACCATGTACAGGCACACCTGTAAGTGACCGTTCTACCCACACTTGTCTGTATGTACAAATTAATACCATGTACTACGACTGTTGGGCACAGCCGAGCTTCTTATTTGTTACCATGTACATGCACTCAGGTAAGTACCTTGTGCTACCACCATTTGCCTGTAGGTACAAGATATTTACCATGTATGTACTCAGAAGTACACGTACTGTAAAATAAAGTGCTACCAACACATTGCCATCAAAAGATACGACGGAAAAATATTAAATTTGTTTTGAGATTAAAAATTTACTTCTCCCTGAGAACTATATGTTTTGAACAATGTGTTTTCTATTTTTTTGGTGTATTGTTTACTGACTGCTTGATAGTGTATATCATTTTGATCACTTTGTTTATGATTTGAGAGCAGTGCTTGATTTTGAACACAGGTAAAACTGTTTTGAGGCAGTTTTAGCAGTTGAGAAAAACTGTAAATTGAGGAATAAAACATCACTTTTTACAGTGTGGGGATTAACACTTATTACAGGTTTTTGTAGTATTGTTTTGAATTTATCTCATCAGTGTGTAAAACTCTGTTGTAGTGTGTGTGTTTTTGACTGTTTGTGTGTTATGTCTGAGAGCAAAGTTTGGTTTTTCAGCACAATTGAGTTGTTTTGAATGAAGAGCTTCATTTTGACCTGAATATAGGAAGTTTGGGGAATTGAGTTAGAAGTTATAGATTTGTGTTTAGAGTTTCGCAAAAAAGAGGCATCATTTCAAGAAATGTGTTTAAGCAATTGAGAAAAACTGTAAGCCATTTTGGGAAATGAGTGTGTTCTACATACATTGTGAAGTGGAATCTGGGTCGAGGCAGTCTGTAGTTTCTTACAGATCATAACCGTGACACTGTGTCGGACTGAGGCGCTCATGACAGGAACCTCTGGGGAGACCATGAACATTTCCATCAGGGTACATTTTAGAAGCCACATGGCTCAGTTGTTTCTTTCACTGCCTTGTTTTGTTTTGTATGTTTGAGAAGGTACAATTAGCCTTCGTTGCTGTGATGATGATCTGACCTTGTGACAAGCCAGCTTTGGTCCAGAGGCCAAATCAAATGGACAACATAGAGGAAACACTTTGGAGCCATTGACGTTTGGGCAGTGCTACAGCCTGACTTGAGATCTTTTTGTTGCCATATCCCCTTTCTTCTCTTCCACTGATGGGAAATTTTAGATCATATATACATCAAACACACAGCACTGAGGTATGAAGACTGACAATATGATAGTAAAGGTAAGCACAAGACCTCAAACCAATTGAAAAGACTAAATTTCTCCAATTTAATCTGCTGCTTTTGGTTGCTCTCCAGGCAAATAAAACTACAGCATTTTGTGCTGAAATATGGGAGGGACATCTTATCATTACTTTAAATTTATAACAATTATCTGCAAGGCCGACTCTTATTAAGCTGCTTGGCTCAGATGGTCATTCTCCTGCATTGGTTGTATGATTCAGAATTACAACTGACCATTGCTTAAGTGAAGATCTTACCTTGTGACAAGTCATCTTTTGTCCAGATGTTATCATCCATGCTACACAGCTTTATAAACAAGAGTATGACCAAATTAAAACAAGTAAGCCTACTCATGGTGCACTAGGACCACAATGTAGGTTTGGAATAACCATCCTAGAGGAAAGATATGGAGATAAGAATTAGACCAGCCCTGAACAAACTGTTGACAATGGTAGTTTGTCTGTTGAAAAACCATTTGTGTTCTGTGATTAATGGTGATGTGAGATGTTTATAATTGAAAGAGAGAGCCTACAAAGCTGACCACCTGATCAAAAAAAAAAAAAAAGGTTCATTTTATTTAACCCTGAACAGACATTTTATTTTTTTTATTCTAAGCACCTAGAGCATGTTTGGCAGTTCAATCAGGCCTGACAGGTCAAGTAGTGCTATAAATAGCTGAACATCAATACACTAACAGAGAGTGACAGGTAGTCAATAAGAAAGGGCAAAACAAGGCTGTGGATGTTGTAAACATAGATATATGTCTATGGTTGTAAATACAAGAAATTTAAACCTGAAGGTCATCGGTAGTAAGTGTTTGAGAGAACAAAGGGTCGTAGCCTACTTGTTTTAGTAGGCTACATTAAAGCCAAGCGTTTTTCCAGAATACACTTAATAAAATGTTCACTAGAACAACAAATTTGACCGAAGAAACAATGGCATTAACTGTATATATCCATTTATTCACAAATTTTAATAACTATGGTTATTGGTTACCCCCTGACTCGCATTGATGTCGTTTCATTTGGACTCGTGAATCAATTCAATGGAACCGATTCAGTGATTCGCGAATCAAGCAAGCAGTCACCAAGGAACAAACAGTTCGTTGTCAGACCGGTGAGGTGAATGAAATGAGGTGAGGAGACTGTCTGTGTTAATACAGTAGTCTTGTGATTTAATGTTATCCGCGGTCATGTGAGTACAGTACCGGTTTAGGCTTGTATGTGAGTGCTGTTACCTCGGCTAATAAATGTAACGTTAGTCTTTTACATGAGCAGTGAATTAGCTGAGGAGCTAGTTAGCAGCCAAGCTAATGCTAATTTTGTAAGAATAACCCTCGCTAGGCAAAGATGTCCGAATATAATATTGATTTATGTTTTCATTTCAACGTAAAATCACAATTGCAATGCAGTTTTGCAAGACTTAAAACATTACATGGGAAATATCTCGACAGCACGCGTGACATACTTTAATACAATGATTTTATATTTAATGTTTTTGATTTTTGACGTTACATAATATAGTTACACATCGCCTGTTTGTTTTGTCGCTGTTCTCTATTCAAATTTAGCTTGTTTTAGAAAACATCTTCGTCGTATATGTCAGTGTTTGTGTATATTCTGTTACTAATATGCTTATGAATGTTTAATCTGTTCATGTCTTTAATGAAGATGTCATAGTCATGAAAAGATTGTGTTCATGATGGTTTGAACTGTTTGTTAGTCAGTAGTTTTAGGGCACTGTCTGCTATCATAAGCACGTTAAACAATATCACATTAGCACACTTTAATTTGTGTGTGTGTTTGTGTCTTCCAGCAGATCAAGCTGCTGACCCCTCCATGGAAGAGGCCAGCGATGAGGGGCTTTTACTCCAAGCTGGACTCCTCATCTCTGGGCATGGCGATGCCCCTGAACCTGGCCGTGGAGACTGAGAAAGCTCAGGCCCTGCTCCAGACCTTCAGCACTGCCTCTCTGTTAGCCAGCGCCGGCCTGGGCGCTTTCTGCTTCCTCGTAGACCACTTTCTGACGCTCCCCTTCATCCAGCACCATCTGTGGCTCAGGGCTGTGCTTGATAACGCCGCCCACGGCATCATAGGACTCTGGTCATGGGCCATCGTCATCGGGTTGAGGAAGAAAAGTGACTTCTATGAAGTCTTCTTGGCTGGGTTTCTGGCGTCTGTCATTGACCTGGACCACTTCTACATGGCTGGATCATTGTCACTCAAAGTGAGGCTTTTTAATTTATTTTATTAACATTTAAACACTTTTTTTGCCTTTTGTTTCAGCACATTAAAACGTCCGATACAATTCATTCAACAGGCAGGGTCAGAAATAAAGCAGTAAACCTATAGAGACAGTAATTATGGAATTTTTATTTTTTTTGAACTGTAATTACAATGATGATTAAGCCTCGTTACTAGGTCTAAAATGACGTTTTGGAATTAGTAACGGAGGCGTTGGATGAGATGCGGAAGAAACTAATCCTACTCACAATAGCATTTTAAGTACAAAAACAGGACGAATGCCTTGAAATATATCATCTGATCGATGTCTTGAGGTGTGGCAACCGTAGTATAAGTGGAATAATTGACTCCGGGCCGTTAAATTATTAGAAAAATAATTTGCGTTTTGGCCGCATCACCACCTTGGGTGTGCATTATTTTTCTAATAATTCAATGGCCCGTCGTCAATTATTCCTTACATAATTTATATTACATATTTGTATATTAAATTTATTTATATAACATTTTTCTTAAATGTATACATGCATGTGTGTGTATTTATATATAATAAATATACACAGTATTTTTTGTACGTTATGTAAACAACAACTTTTATCTTGGATGTGATTAATCGTTTGACAGCACTAATAAAATTATAATAAGACAAACTCAGATAAACCATATTTGGAGTTTCCATGCAGGAGCGCCCTCTGGCCTTCGGATGGAGATTTACTACTGATCACAGAACTGTGCTTCCCTGACAAGATACGCATGACAATCGCAGCTTTTGCCTTATCACGATTTAATTTCGATTAATTGTGCTGCCCTAGAATAAAATGATCATGGCTGACTACAAATAATGCATTTCTGCAATGGCATCAGTGACTTAGAGCTACATTCAGTCTAAAGTGATTGTCACATAGATCAGTGCAAGTTAAAAACTTGCCGTTTTAACTGAAGTTTGTGTGCTTGTGCAGGCTGCTGTGAATCTGCCACACAGGCCTCCGCTGCACTGCTCCACCCTGATCCCAGCGCTGTGCTTCTCTCTGCGCCTCCTCATGTGGGCCTGCCGGCTCAAGGACTCCTGGTGCTCCCTGCCCTGGATGCTGTTCATCTCGCTGGCGTCGCACCACATCCGCGACGGCGTCCGGCACGGTCTCTGGGTGTGTCCGTTTGGAAACACGGCACCCATCTCTTACTGGCTGTACGTCACCATTACAGCCACTCTCCCTCACCTGTGCTCGGTGCTCATGTATCTGACCGGCACCAGAGACATGATCTCCACCAAACACGGCGTTGCCATCGACGTCTGAAACACTGGCTTGATTGTGGGCTCTTTATTTATTCAATGATTTATTTTTTTCCCAGCAAAATTTTGGCACTGGAAATATTTCCATTAGCTCTTCTCTGCCTCATTGCCATTCCAACATAATTCATTCTTATTCCTTGAGAGATTGGCAGTACGTTTGATACTTTTAACTACTGTGGTCATTCAGGTATGAGTGTGAAATCAGGTTGTATTTACTGTGAAGACTGTGAATATTTTAATATGTGTGATGTAGATTAGGGTTGGGCGATTAAAAAAAAAAAAATAGATCTATTTTGCAGCCTTTTTGTACAATATGCTATATATATATTTGATATAAAAATCCATTACAGAGCAAATAGAGAAATTATATGATCAAAATTGTATCTCTATTTTGCAGTATTTTGGCAATATTTAATAATAAAAAATAATTCAGAACAAGTAAGTGTACTCTATACTCTAGTAAGTATACTTATTTCTATACTCTGAATTAGTTAGTTTTCTATATATGAAATATGGTTAAAAATGGAGTTAATTTTGAAAAACATAATTTCTATGTTTGCTGAACTGGATTTAAATTTTCATTGTTGTCAAGTAGATACAATTTAATGATTGTTAATATCTAATAATTTGTTCATATGCATCAATATAACAGTATAACGTAATAAACAACATACTTAAACGCCACACTAAGACGTTGATGAGAAATTTGAGTGATGAACAAACAAAACAAATTGCTAATATATAGTTGTGAATTAATTGAGTTTCTAATTTAAGATTGTGTGGTCATATTAGTGAAATTTTGGCAAAAAGGGACTGTTGTCAATAGCTTTTTTTGTCAGTTGAACTTGAACCTGTTGCGAAATCTGTGCGAGGAAATCTTTTGCCCTCCTGATCGTGCAACCCAGATCGGCAACATGGCAATTCGTACATATTTTACGAGGTGGCTAATTCGTACGACCTCGTACAAATTCTTACGAGTTTTGCTGAATCGTACGTGTTTTAAGAGTTGCACAATTCGTACGATTGAGCTACGCCTAACCCCGCCCCTTAACCTGCCCGTCACTGGGGTCTAGACAAATCGTACAAAATCGTACGAGTGAGGTTGTACGAATTCATACGAATTAGCCACCTTGTAAAATACGTATGACTTGGTCATGAAATAGCATTGTGGATTCCTGTTGAAATGACTGGATTTCACTCATGAAAATTTGTGCAACAGCGGTGAATTTGACCACAACTTAATGCCATTGTTGCTACTGAAATTTAATTAAAAATATTATTAAAATATCTGTTTTAATTCTTAAAGAGAAAGATTGTGAATCTATTAAAATAACATATTTAATAGCTAAATAAAAAGTGCTTTAAAAACAAGTGCGATCATTTATATCGCCAACAAAATGGATGTGAATGTTGGATAGTATCGCCCAGCCCTAGTTTAGTTGGTCTGGATTCACTCTTACTAACTTTAAAAGCTTCAGCATTGTGTTGTCACATTTAGCCTAGTGGTATAGACTCGTCTATTCAAATAATGCCATTTTATTGCGTTTATTTTCCACAGACACCAGGCTGGATTCACGATGTGTCGTGCGTGCAGGAATAGGCATTGAGAATGGATGTGTTGATGGTCTTTGTGCTTGTGTGTTTGCAGTTGAGGATCACTGTAGGTGTACTTGAAGGACATTATTTTTTCTGTAGTGTATTTAAAAAGCAGAAAAAAAAAACACTGGTAGGTCTAGTTTCACTTGGAAAAGTCCTTAAGTATAAACCTTTTAAAATGGTATGGAAAATGGAAATACTTTCTGTTGTTACAAAAGATTATTGCTGCCTTTTTAGCCGCAGGCTTTGGAATAACTGTAAATATGACTTGCCGACTTAAGCTTGATTTCCAAACCATTTATAACTTTCACGTGATTAAATTGAACTGTTATTAAGTGTCTTTGTATACACCCTGCAATTTAACTTCTTGACTCACCCTCAGGTCATCCCAGATGTAGATGAGTTTGATTCTTCATCAGATTTGGAGAAATGTAGCATTGCATCACTTGCTCACCAAAGGATGCTGTGCAGTGAATGGGTGCCGTCAGAACGAGAGTCCAAACAGCTGATAAAAACATCACAGTAATCCACACCACTCCAGTCCAACAATTAACGTCTTGTGAAGCCAAAAGCTGTGTGTTTGCAAGAAACAAATTCATTATAAAGACATTTTAACTTTCAGCTGTTACTTCTGTCCAAAATATTAGTCTGTAATCCATAATAACGCTTCCTCCAGTGTTGTCCTCTTACATCAAAATCCACCAACATATTTGTTTTGGCTTGTAAAGTGTGCTTGATCTGTGCAGATTTCTCTCCTGATTCAGACAAAATGACTTTTCAGTAGAATAATTGTTATTATAGATAGAGTATTTCAGCCAGAAGCAATGGTTTAAAACCATCCTGATTGATATGTTTTCACTTCACAAGACGTTAATTGTTGGACTGGAGTGGTGTGGATTATTGTGATGTTTTTATCAGCTGTTTGGACTCTCATTCTGACGGCACCCATTCACTGCAGAGCATCCTTTGGTGAGCAAGTGATGCAATGCTACATTTCTCCAAATCTGATGAAGAAACAAACTCATCTACATCTTTGATGAGCTGTGCGTGAGTACATTTTAAGCAATTGTTCATTCTTGAGTCAACTATTTTTTATTATTATTTTGTTTTTTATTCAGTTGTGTGCCATCATAGTTGTTTTAATAAATAAAATTGGTGTTAAGTAAGCAGCCTCAAAGACAAAACGTGTTCAAACTGCTGTTGGGCTACAGATCTTGGACTGAATATTCACGTTGATTTTTTTCCAGGTCAAATTAAATCGGTTCAATATTAGTGTTTACAGTACAATGTATAGTTGATTTAGTATTGCATATGTATACTACCACTTAAAAGTTTTGGATTATGTTCTTGGTTAATATTTTCAATATCGTACAGGGATTATACCCTGCCTAAAAATGGTCAATTAAATCTTGTGTTTTATCTTTGTTGCCACATTTTGTCTAGATTCACTATCCATCCAGTTTCAGAAATGTTAGTTTGGGCATTGCTTAAATGGGCACAAAACTAATTTCCATCATTATACATAAATGTTTTTGAGGAGTATAATTTGTCATGTGTTTTCAAACTTTTGACTGGTGGTGCATATAAAACAGCTGCTTTTTTGAACAGCATCAGGAAGCCCTGAATTACAGCAGTGGAAACTTGTGTGCTTATATGCTTATTTTCAGAAGCAGTGATAGAATTTTGCATTCATTCATTTGTTATGGTAATAAGGGAAGCCATGTTAAGTTATATTTTGCTTTGATGCCTAATGTTTAAAACAGTTGTAGCGGCCTTTATAAACCTGCAGAGGGAGCTGTAGACAGACTATTCATGAGCCTTTATAAATTCCTTTTTTTTTTTTTTTTTTAACGATGTAATTGTTGTAAATATTTCTATTAGCTTTTTTTTGCACATAATGTCGATTTGTCAGTAATGTGGTGTTGATGCATAGTTAAGAAATGACTGAAAGCATTATTTATTTCTGAAAACTATCACTAAAGTTACACATGCACTTCTGTTTCAATGGCTTTCTTTGTTTTGTTGCTTCTGATTCTTTCCACTTTGGAGCCATAATGAAGCTCTACTTTATATACTTGAAAATTCCATTGTCTTAAATAAAAAAAAAAAAAAATAGAATAAATAAAAAATCATGGTTAAGTGAAGGTAATAGTAGGGGAAGAGCAGTGTGCATTTCCTGCTAAACTGTGAGATGTAGAGATGAGTTCAGTGTGTGCAGGATGATGCTGCATCATACAGTCTATTATTAAAGGGATCGTTTATCCAAAGAGGAAAATTCTGTCCTTTACTCACCCTCATGTCACTCCAAACCTGATTTTATTCTGTCAAACAAGATATTTTAAAAGACATGTTTCAGTGTTGAGCGTTCATCAAAATATAACAACATGAGAGTGAGGAGATGATAACAGAATTTCAGTTTTGGTTGAACTATATCTTTAATGAATGGTCATAAATGATAAAGTCATATTTAATTATTCCACTCAACCTATAGATGGATAATTATGTTTGAAATGTAATTCACAGACTGTTCAGGAAATGTACGTTTTATTATTATTATCATTAAGTATCCTGCTGTCCACTAATCCCCTATCAACAAATAGCAAAAAAATAAAATAAATATATATATATATATATATATATATATATATATATATATATAATTACCATTATCCAAAAGTGGGAAAAATAATACTAATAATATGTAAAAAAAAAAAAAAAAAAATCTAAATATCATGTTGTGTCCACAAAACCCCTATCAACAAATAAAAAAAGTTTCAGATTTCTATTATCTGAAGACAAAATAAAATAAATTTAATAATAATAACAACAATAATAATTTAACATAATGAAAAGCTAAGATTAATATGGTCACGGCCATTTAATAAATATGTTAAGACAATGTTTAGTGACTTCTATGATTGAGAAAAAAATAAAGGTAAAATACTTTAGTTAAATTAGTGGACTTTAACAGGATCTTTACGTTCCCTCAAATCCTTTAGAAAAGAAAAGAAAGCCTGTTTTGTATCCCACTGGCTTTAGTCCATTGCCCAGATGGCCAAAACTAACCTGATGCAGTCCTTGACATTGTGTGAAACCCCACAATCCACATCTTGATCTGCAATAAATGATTGAGATGAACATGTAAATATTAGGATTATGTGATTTAAATCAATATAACGTGTAAATCCCCACAGACTACAAATGGCCACGCTCAAATATTGGAGGTATATGATTTGACCAGAGCCTTGGCCGAGTAACAGTACTTTAGCTGTATAAATTCAACAAGCTACTAAATCCCCAGCCTGATTTTCATGATTAAATATTTGTAAATCTGTACGAATGATTGGAAGCGACTTGCTGAATTTTCCACTGCAAACAAACAGACGATATCAGTGAAGAGATCAGCCACCAATCTGACAACACACAGTCCTTTTCTTCAGATAAAATAACTTTTATTTCACAAAAATATAGACAGAGGAATAATAAAACAGCTTATGTTGTACAGAAAAAAAATATATACTATGTACATTTACTGTGGATGCCTTTGTATTCACCTTCCCCTGTTTGACAGGCAACAGTAGTCCAATCTAACAAATACATCTGGATTTGACCATGCATGCAACATTATAAAAAATGCAGAGAGGAAGCGGGAAATATACGCAATTTTACTCCAAGAACCTGTCCTGCTTGAAGTATAAAGTGTCTCCGTCCTGCCAGTAACAGATGATTGCTGATCGATTGGCTTATTTGCTTTGGTTGGCTTTTCTGGAACGGTGCATCAGGTTCCTTCAGCGCCAGACTGAATTTCTCTGATGCAACACTTGCTGGTCAGTGTGGAGTGACTGTAATGAGTGCGTTTACAGATGGAATCATACCACAGAGGTCTAAAAATAAAGAGAAATCAGCGGTAAGAAGATATGTGCAGCGTGTTACAGTGTTTGGACGCTTTGCTGAAGCCGTTCTCAACTGGTCATGACCCAAACGTGCTCAATGCAATAAATTAGATCCAACAAAGCCATACAATTGTGCATATCGTAATCACAAGACACTGGAACTAGATACCAAATTGCATGGCGCACAATTAGTGGAGTTTATTTTTATGGCTCCCAATGCATAGACAAGTTAATATTTTGTGTGTGGTTGTGCCTGAGCAGTTTATGGCTATATTAAAACATTTCCATATTTGAATGTAATCATTTTTGTTTACTTTGTGTGATAAACAATTCAGGCCATTGCTATAAAATAAAATAAAATAATTTTACTTAAATTTTATTTTACTTCAATTTCAAGTAAAATAAAATGTAAGTAAATTAACATTTAAGTAAAATAAATGTAAGTAAAAAATAAAGTAAAAAATGAAAATTGGGGGAAAAAATAAATTACTGATTTTTTTTTTTTAATGCTTATAAATTATTCTACAATTTAGGCCTTTTGCTGTTAAAAAATAAAATAAAAAATAAATAAAATAAAATAAAATAAATTTAAAACTGAAAAAAATTAAATTACTGACAAAATAAATAAATAAAATACTTGTAAATTATTCTATATTATTACCAAATTTTGGATTCCACCTTTTTATCAATTTTTTTTTTTTTTTTTTTTTTTTCCTTCAATCAGCACAGGCTTGAAATTTCTTTTTGGAACTGATTGCTCATTGCAGGTCTTGTTGATCTGGGCTCATGCACAGTTTTTTGAGCCAAATGAATAAATAAAATCATTATTTGTGGATAATTTTGGCAATATTCACTCAAAAACTGATTCAATCATATGCTGATGCATAAGCTCAGATCAATGAGGTCTACAAGCAATCAGTTGCAAAAACAACCACAAAGGCTGTGCTAACTGAAAGAAACAAGTTGACAAAAAGATTGAATCCAATATTTGGCAATAACATAAAAATTGATTTATAAGCAATTTTTTTTGTAGGATGGTCATTTTTGAATTTTGGGTGGGAAATATATCCCAAAGTCAGCAAGTTTTAGTCCAATGCAATAACATTAAAGTAGCATTTTGGGGAAAAAGAAAATCCTTGCCAGGTCAAAATGACAGGAACACAACATGAGGGTTAGTACTGCGTTGGACGTCCCATTTACAATCTGAGTCCTGAAACAAAACCAGTTGAGAACCAGCGATTTACTGGATGCTGCTGATCATCACGTCAATCAAATCCAAAGTTCAGCCTAAATTAACACATACTCTCACACGCAGGACGACTTTAATCAAAGCAGGGAAAGAAGAGTATATGACCGACTAAACCAAGAGTATAGTCTCCTTTTTTCTTACATTGGAAAATGATTTATGCATACTGTAAATGATTCACTGTTCAATCACGATCTATCTTAAAGTGAAGTATTATCAGAGCACCAATCTCATAGGCCACGTGCCAAGCGAATACTACAAAAACACAAATCATCTTGCTGGTGAAACAGGCAAAAAGGTTAAGGCACACGAACGGCAGAGGTTATGAGCAAATGGTGCAAAAATGCATGAAGAAATGTACAAAAAAAACACCTGGCAAACATCTTCAATGAATTATCAGAATTATCAAGAAGAAATAATCACAGTGACATCTTTGCAAAAATCCAAAAACTAAAAACACAGTTTTTTTTTAGTTGAAATTTTGGTCTTTACTGTTATCAACAAACCCAAATGAATATATAATTTGGTGCAAAAGCCAGAATAGGAATTTGTATTTTTTTTTAGAATGTGATAAAAAATAACATTTGATAAAAAAAAAAAAAAAAAGGTACCTATGGAAGTTTTTTTTTTTTTTTTCTACCACCGGAAAAAGGAAAAATATTTATTTATTTATTTGTTTGTTTATTTATTTATTTATTTTTGTGTATTTATTTATTTATTCCATTCATTCCTTCATTCTTTCCCTCACAAATCTGAGTTTGAGTTTATATCTCACAATTTTGACTTGTGATACTTTATAAAGTTAGCATTGCGAGATATAAACAGAATTGTAAAAAAAAATAATATATAAAAAAAAAATAATAATCAGAATTGTAAGATATCTTCAGTTCCAAGAAGTTGGAATCGTGAGATATAAACTTTTTTTTTTACAGAAAATTGTGAAAATGTAAACTTAGAATTGTGAGGGGGAAAAAAATCAGAATTGCGAGGAAAAAACAAAACAAACAAAAAAAAACAGTTGCGAGATTAAAAAAAAAAAAGTCACAATTACTGTTTTCCCATGGATAAAAAAAAAAAAAAAAGCTTCCATAGATACATATTCCAGACTTGACATTAACCACTTTATGTATTTCTTTGGACAATGTTCCTTATTTTTGTTTGTTTGTACCTATAGGAAAGATATGCATACTAAAATCTTATAATTCAATAAAATCATATATTTTTTTAAAGAATTACAAAAACGCATGCATCGAGCTTTATGTCACTGGAGAGCAATGTACAACAGAACAGTATGCTGTATACAAACTATTATACAATATAACTGCATAAATGTCTAACAATATCGTTTTATAGATGAGCTTCAATAGAATTTAATATTGTGAATATCTACTAGCTTCAACATAGAAACAATCAGCTTTAATCACCTTACAAATGTGACCCCGTAAGACTGATTTACATTCATGTCTCGATTCAATGCAGAGAAAATGCCGAAAAAGTCCAGAGAAATGAAATGCATTTATGGCATTGAAGTCCGGTTTGGTTGAACCCCAGCTCACCCAAAGTTGCGAGTTCGTAACCGTCGCTGGCGTTTTTACCGTCAAGACATGAACTCCGAGGCTGATGTTATGATGAAATGCATTTTACAGGAGTTTATTGCCGAGAACTCGATGCTTTAGATGCCACATCTGGCGGGGAACTAACCAGACGAAGCCAGTCAACTGCAGATGTGTCCACCTGCTTTGAGCAGAGCTTTCTGAGAAGAAATCTCGCAGGAAGAAAGACAAAGCAGTCTTTGTCTCTCCCCAGAAAGACCACGCTTCCTTCGCTGGAGCGCCGAGACAGCCAACCTTCTGTCTTCCAAAGATAGCAGCTGTCTAAAGGTTACAGAGTGTCTTTTTCGCCACTTTCTCCGTAATGCCCCATATGCTGTGCGTGTCCGGCCAAATGCTGAGCCTTTCACAGCACTGCGTGTGTCAGAAGTGGAGTCCAGTGGAGTGCGGGGAATATCGGAAGGAAAAGAGCAATACAAAAATATGTTTTTCATTGTCCAAGAATTCGCTGTGAAAGGAGAAGAGTAAAGGAGGAAGGAAATCCTTGTGTTTTTCCATTGCATTGTGCTACATTGGAGACTGTACATGTTCACAGTTCACGGGACTCGAGGAGGCCGAGAGGAGAGGTGGATTGTGGGTAATGGAGTTTGTCAGTGGTGCTGATTCCCTATACTGATGCCCTATGAGGGCCGAACTGGAGACGGCCAACTTCCCAAATCTAGAGGTAAACAACAAAATTCAACTCTTTTAGAGCAACAATACTGTAGCAAAACACAATGTGAAATTTCACAAAAAAAAAAAAAAAGTAAATAAAACTAGAGTTCAACATTTTGGGGTCAGTTTATATTTATATATATATTTTTTTATGAATATTTATTTATGAAATTCATATGTTTATTCAGTAAGGATGCATTAAATTTAACATTATATTTAATTATAATTTAATTTAACTATATTTTATAATTTAACATTATAACATTGCAAAAGATTTCTGTCAGATAAATGCTGTTCTTTTGATTTATCGTGGTTTTCACAAAAAAGTTTTCCATATTGATAATAATCAGAATATTATAATTATTTATGGATTATGTGACACTGAATACTAGAGTAATGATGCTGAAAATTCAGATTTGATCACAACAATAAATTACATTTGACAAATATATTCAAATAGAAATAAGTTATTTTAAATTTTAATAATATTTCACGATTTTACTGATTTTACTGTATTTTCGATCAAATAAATGCAGCTTTGATGAGCAGAAGAGACTTCTTTCAAAAACATTAAAAAAATCTTGCTGACCCCAAATTTTTGAACGGTAGTGTGTTGTATATATGTATATTTGTTGTATATTTTATATTTGTTTTGAACATGGTATTTATATTGTCCTAAAACTTCTGTAATAATAATAATAATAATAATAACAATAACAACAACAACACTAATAATAATAATAATAATAAATAAATAAACATAAAATAGAATAAAAATTGGAACAGTTCATGCAAAAATACAAACTTTAGAATTATTTATCCACCCTTATGCCTTATGAAGCATGTATGCTGTTTTATTTTAAATAAAAAACTAAAAAAAAACTAAATAAATAACAGCACACATACTTGGAATGACATGAGAGTGAGTAAATAATGACTGTTCATTTTCATTCAACTATTAATTATTACATCATGTGGGAGAGTCAGGAAGATTACAGGCTAATATAGAGCAGACGTCTCTCATATAAATCATCATGTTTACATCTTCACATTTTCCCACTTGAGTCACAAATTCAGATCTCAAGACCCATGAAAAGTCGCAAAGTTGAAAGTGAACAGATGCCGTTGACGTCTACGTCTTCAGTTTTTTGCTAGACTAATTTACAACATTCAAAGCTCATATAAAGTAGACCGTAAGTTAGCTATTACTGTAAATGGATCACGTGCTATAAACCGCAGTTTTTGTTCTAATCAATAGCTTCACAGTTTTTATATGAGCTAAATATGCTCCGCCCCCTTTGTTAATGTTACTCACTTAAACGAACAGAATGAGCCATTTCTACAATGCGTTCACTATTAGCTGCTATTGGCAATAACATGACAAATTGATATTTTAATCACTTAATGTTAAGTTGTGTTATTTTAAAAACTGGTGTCTATTTTGAACATCTTGGCTGAGGTAGGATGCTAAATAAATACAGAAACAGAGGTATTTGTCTTGACTCGTTTGTAAATGACTGTCTCCACACCAGTCCTGCGGTCTATCTGCAAACCACATTAAACTACACTACAGACAGAGTGTGCTATTTAAAAGCAGCGACTCCATAAACAACACACTCGCCTGTTGACGGCGGTTTACAAACAATGCAACATCTCAAGTCGCTAATATTACTTATTCATAATTACCGGATTAAGCTGTTTCTTGTTCAGAGCCGCAAGATGCCAAAACATTTCTAATGTCAAGCATCAGCAGTGATTATTACATTCCATACACACCCGAAACAATCATTTAGGGGATTCACGCCCACATTTATATGCTGTTCTCACTCTCAAAATTTGCAGTGTGTATGTGACCTTTTGATGGTTTCCATTCAGAATGGATATTCTTGAATCTAAGGAAAAGTCTAGTAGTCTAGTTGGTTTTGTTGACTGCATTTTTGACTGAGTTTGTTCTCTGTGCAGTAAAAATAGAGGACAGCCAACCAATGATATATTCAAAGTATCAACATAGTAGCCATAAATGGATCGTTTAGCATGCTTTCTCTTCCAGACTGTTTAAACTGAGATGGGCCAATCGCCAAAACAGCAGACGTAGGGAATGAGAAAATGGAGACGGACTCCTGCGCCAGCTTACTTTAGATCGGTATGGACTTCATCTTCACCATGGAAGTCAGTTCTTGTTTCTTCACATTGTCCTGTTTTCTTTGTCTGACCCTATAAAGGGAACAATTAAGAGATCAGATAACAGATTGTCTCATGTCTCTGTCTAATTGTTGCAAACTGTTTGTATGGATTCAGTTATGAAATATAGATAAATGTAAACAAAGCACAATTTTTACCGTAGAAGTGTGATGATAGTTAATAACACAGCCACCATGACCGCCGCAAACAGCCCCAACAAAATCAACAGTCCGAGGCTTCCGCTCTGGTGTAATGATGAATCTGAGGCAAAAACAAAACACCAAAAAACAAAAACAAAATGAAACACAAAACAACGTGCGTGCACACACATACACAAAACAACACAACATAAAACACAAATAAATAAAACAACAACAAAAAAAAACCCAATACAACACAACCAAAATAACAAAACATAAAACAAAACACAACACAAATAAAACAAAACAAAACAGCACAAAACACAAAAAACAAAAACAAAGCACAAATAAATAAAAACAACACAAATAAACAAAACAAAAAATAATCCAACACAAAAAACCGAAACACAAAACACAACACAAAATAATAACATAAAACAAAACAAGTAAACAAAACAAAACAAACATGATGCAAATATTTAAAATAAAAAACAAAACAAAACACAAATAAACAAAAACAAAAATACAATGCAACAACAAAAAATAAATAAACAAAAAACACAAAAACAAGGAAAAGCAACACAAAACAAAACAACAAAAATAAATAAAACAAAGCAAATGAGACAAATATTATTCAGCAATTATACATTTTTTTTGTAAATATTACTGTTATAGCATTTCTAAAACTAGTTAAAAAAAGAAAGAAAAAAGTCAGAAACAAACTAAATGAGCCTTGAGAAAGAAATATTAATTAAAACAATAATATGTCCATCTTTATTTACGTCCTAAAGTGATAAAAAGCTATTTCACTTAAACTCATTTTTGGTTTGCCTCAAAATTATGTCTACAATCATAACCATCCTCATTTTTGCCATCTTTAGCATACAGTGCTCCAGAAATGAAGACATTCTTGTGTGAGCAAAGCTTTTATGCTTCAGTTAGTCCAGGCAAAGGCTGGCTACTCTGAAGAGCTCAAAAGCATATTATTATTATTTTTTTTTTTTTTGTTATTACATAATGTACCTTCACACATACATAAAAAAAACCTTTTTGTTAGAGTACTTTATGAATCAAATACACAAACTTCATTCCAGTCTTGACCTGACAAATATGACTCCTGCAGTTGTACAGAGTGTTCACATGCTAGATGAGTGGTTATAAATAAATGGCCTGGAAACAGTTAGCTAATGAAGAGCAGACTGAGTCATGCTGGTCTGCCACATGACTGCATTAGGGAAGACAGGCACGCTTTGATTGGTCAGAGCCAGATGATGGGGAAAACTCCGCCCACCACAAACAAGCCCAAACCATCTGGATAACGCTTAGCAGTGAAAAAAACTCTGGCTAAGATCTCAAAAGCATCTGATACTTTGTGTTTAATCTGTGAATGCGTATAATGATCCCTGCCAAAACCTCTCACTTACTATGAGTGGAAAGATAAACCGTCAAACAGAGAAACAACGCTGCAGTTTGAACCAAATTCTTTGAATTCCTTCAACTTACGGAGTATGAAATTTCAAGCAAATACCTGGAGACTTGTCTGTTGTCCTCACTGGAAATGACAAGTTGAAAAATGGAAAGCTAAAGTCCACCGGTTCTTCTGTTGGCTCTTCCCAAGGCTCTAAAATTGCAAAACAAATATAATTATATATTTTTATACTACCTCTGAATTATTCATGAACAGCTCTGCTCAAAAGTCATGTCAGAATAAGTTTTCCTCAACAGTCTTCTCCTTAACGATCCAAAGCTCATCATTTCTTTTACTTTCACTCAGTGGACAGCATGCATTTTGCTGAACAAAACATTATTCTGCTGCTAGTTTTTTTTTTATTGTACTGCAAAACTGATGTAAACAGACGGCTGAATCGTAGTGCATTGTGTGCTACTCAACCACAAGACATGTTTCATTAAATTTAAAAAAAAAACAAAAAAATCTGAACATGAGTTGCCAACATCCAAACATAATTATCTTCCTTTATTAGATTTATCAGATATCTGCCATAGAACACAGTCCGATATCCTGAAGCATCGTGCTAGCTGTGCACAATTTGATTTACACCATTATTACATTAGCTATCTGAAGGATCTGATGGATGATGGGTAATATATATAGTGCATTAAAACACTTCTTAAAAAAGGTTCTGATTTGTACATTTATATTCATTTATTTGTTTTTGTTTGTGTGGACCACAAGTTAATGAAATGCAGAAAGCCTCTTCTAAACAATTATTTAGTATATGGATGCTGATTTCACTAGACTAGTTTATTTTAAATGGCCATGTGGTGTGACAAATTTATTTTTTAAAAGTAGAAAAATTGGAATATTAAAAAAAAAAAAACTTTAATACTTAATCTTTACAATAGGGTTAATATAAGTTAACTACAGTAAGAAGTAATGAATTTAGGTAAAGAGCCAGTGGTGGTTTTGTAGGCAAACATTAATGCCTTGAATTTTATGTGAGCAGCTATTGGTAGCCAGTGCCAATTGATAAACAGAGGTGTGACGTGCATTCTTTTCGGCTCATTAAAAATTAATCTTGCTGCCGCGTTCTGGATTAATTGTAAACGTTTGATAGAACTGGCTGGAAGACCTGCCAAGAGAGCATTGCAATAGTCCAGCCTGGACAGAACAAGAGCAAGGAGTTGTGAAGCATGTTCCGAAAGAAAGGGCCTGATCTTCTTGATGCTGAATAAAGCAAATCTGCAGGACCGGACACTTTTAGCAATGTGGTCTGAGGAAGTCAGCTGATTATCAATCATATCTCCAAGGTTTTTGTCTGTTTTTGAAGGAGTTATGCTTGATGTGCCTAACTGGATGGTGAAATTGTGATGAAACGATGGGTTTGATGGAACCACAAGCAGTTCTGTCTTGGCAAGGTTGAAGGTGGTGGTTGAAGGTGGTGGTCCTTCATCCAGCAAGAAATGCCAGTTAGACAAGCTGTGATGCGAGCAGGTATCGTCGGATCATCAGGATGGAATGAGAGGTAGAGTTGAGTGTCTTCAGCATAGCAGTGATATTAAAAGCCATGTTTCTGAATTACAGAACCTTGTGATGCCATGTAGACAGAGAAGAGAAGTGGTCCAAGAACTGAGCCCTGAGGCACCCCAGTAGTTAGATGTTGCGACTTGGATACTTCACCTCTCCAAGATACCTTGAAAGACCTATCTGAGAGGTAAGACTCAAACCACTGGAGTGTGGTTTCTGAGTTGCCCTTTCTCAATAGGGTTGACAGGAGTATCTGGTGGTTAACCGTGTCAAAAGCAGCGGACAGATCCAGCAAGATAAGTATTAAAGATTTGGAATCCACTCTTGCCAGTCTTAGGGCTTCAACTGAGAGCAAGGCAGCCTCAGTTGAATGTCCACTTCTGAAACCAGACTGGTTGCTGTTGAGGAGGTTGTTCTGTGTGAGAAAGGCAGAGACTTGGTTGAACACAGCTTGTTCAAGTGTTTTTGCAATGAAAGGAAGAAGGGAAACCAGTCTGTAGTTCTGTATACGAGCCTGTCTAAATGATGAGGGAAAAACACCAGTGTGAAGGGATGTGTTAATGATGTGAGTGAGTGCAGGTACAACTGCAGGAGAAATGTCTTGAAGGAGATGAGATGGAAAAGGATCAAGCAGACAAGTAGTAGGACGATTAGAAAGGATGAATTTGGAGACTTCCTCCTCAGAGAGTGAAGCGAAGGATGCGAATGAGTGTATGTTTGCTAAGTGTATGTAAGATGTGCTTGACAGATTGTGGTGTGGAAAACTGTGCACTGATGGTTTTAATTTTATTAATGAAGAATGTGGCAAAGTCGTCAGCTGTTAGAGTTGATGAAGGAGGAGGAGGACAAAGGAGGGAGGAAAATGTTTTAAAGAGC
>JAFVLL020036687.1:0-18176 GCA_021397915.2 Tor tambroides | reverse complement strand
TTATTTACAATACCTGGAGAACTTCTGATGGTTCGGCTGGCGGCTGACCTAGAACATGGGCGGGTATATGCAAATACTGGGGGCGTAGTGATCCCAACTGTTGCGTAACATTCGGTGTTATGTTCTGATTCGCCTATTTTTCAGTGGTCTTTTTTAATCAAGAGATTTACATAAGAAGGAGGAAACTATGGTGTTTGAGGCTCACTGTATGTCATTTCCATGTACAGAACTGTTATTATTTAACTATGCCAAGGTAAAGACAGTTTTTCATTCTATGGCACCTTTAAGCAGTGAACTACTGGTTTATGAGCCTCTGCAGTTCGACTTCTGCTGGTATGTTTTTAGAAAACTATTCCCTCAGGGTAGGCTACTGACACTTCACTTTCATGTTCCAGATGTAGTTCAAACCGATAAGCTTTTAATCTGATTGAATCTGACGTGAAGACACTCATTTCAGGAAAGACAATCGGAGTCATTGTTCTCGGCCGTCAATGTCTGGGCTTAAAATAATAAATAAATGTGCCAGTGTGTGTGCTTGCTAGTTCTGTCTGTGTGTGGTTAGTGTGTACATACAAACAGAGCGTCTGAGGGCCTCCCTGCTCTCTCTCTCTCTCTCTCTCAAGAGAAAAGACACAGAGCAAGCGAGAGATAAAGGAATATCCCACCTGTAGAAACCACTTCCTTCCAGCTGGCCAGATGGTGTGTGTGAGAGAAGCAGGGAAAGAAAACACTAGCCATGGGGAGCAGAGCAGAGCAGAGGTCTCTGGCTGCTCTCACCATGACTTCATCCCAGCATGCATAACATGAGCCGAAAAACCACAGCAGAAGAGCTGGCCCCGATCCCTCGCTCCAGTTTCTCTGTCCCCTTACCCTTTATCCTCCTTTCCCGTCCTCCTCCTTCCTCCTTCCCACTCTTTATCCTATATTCTCACTGCCATGTCAATCTAAACTGGGCTAATATGGCTTGAAAAGGAGAATGCGCTACATGGAACAATCATTGCTAAGAAATAGCATCTATTCAATAGGATATATTTGGTATTTTTGGTTAATGCATATTTTCCTTCTCTTTTCAAACAAACAAACAAACAATAAATAAATAAATGGCTGAAGGGTTGAAAAATAAGAATTGGAGACATCAAACAAAATGCAAGGAATTAAACTGACGAAACATTATGGATACACATTATGTTACTTTTGAATACTTCGTTATTTTCTACAGATGAATCGTTCACCGTAAAACATGGGAACATGTAGCCTAAAAAAGCAGAGTCATTTCTGATTTCATGTTGTTGAGTAAATCCAAAGCACCATTTCCTCTACGTGATTGACAATTCCCAAAACCCTGCCATTTATAATTGCCAAGCTGCAAACTATGAACAAGGGTGTTACAAGCCCAGAAACAATAAGCAAATTATTTACTTCAAAGGCCAAAACTTTTTTACAAGACCTGTCTTACTTGAAGCGTGCAGCATTCCAGCATGCTCAGCTCCATAATGATAGAGTAATAATGAGGCCCTTTCCTTCCACATGGCCACTGGTTTACAGATACTGACAGCTCTGCACAGCAGGCAGCCATTCTCATGGGCATGTGTGTGAGAAAGCGAGAGGGAAAGCCAGAAGGACAGTGAAGAAGAAAGAGATGTGGACGTGAACGTCCCTAAAACTGTGTGTCAAAGTTTTAAATATCTGCTAGCAGTTGTGGGTGTGCGTAACCGAGATGCCCTGTGTCAGATATCTCTATTTGCCTCAGAAAGCCAGCACTTCCTTGCAACTGTTAGCTAAAACAACAGGATTACCAGCCGAATTCATTTGAGCCAGACAGATATCTTGACTTAAGAGGCCTTCAGCAGAGCACAGATGACCAGAACGCTGGAACAGGGTGGCACACTGCTTAACAACAAAGAAATCTGGAGAATTTCACATATGCTCAGTCAAGGTGGCTAAATTTATGTTAAAAATGCATAGAGGTCAATGACGACTAAAGTGAAAAATCTTTCAAGAGATTAACGTGCACAGTTCTTACAAATTTGTATAAAAGTTGGATCGCACATGCTTATGTAAAACATTGATACACTGATTTCAAGAAAAGTAAAATGTCATGTGGTGCAATATACTTATAAACTACATAAACCATTAATGCATGTGATTATAAAAAATTCACTTCAAAGGGTTTTAAATATAAATTTTACCATTCAAAAGTTTGGAGTTGGTAAGATTTTTAATGTTTTTGAAAAGCATCTTGTGCTCACCAAGACTGCATTTACTTAATCAAATATACAGTAAAAATTAGAATATGAAATATTATTACAATTTTAATATATTTTAAAACATAATTTATTTCCGTAATGGCAAAGCTGAATTTTCAGCATCATTACTCCAGGCTTCAATGTCACATGATCCTTCAGAAATCATTCTAATATTCCGATTTGATGCTCAAGAAATATTTCTTATTATTATCAATGTTGAAAACAGGCTTTTTAATATATATATTTTTTTACATTTTTATTTTTTAAAGTTCAAAAGAACAGCATTGTTTAAAATAAAAATAATTTGTAACATTATTAATATCTCTACTGTCACTTTTGATCAATTTAATGCATTACTGCTGAATAGAAGCAAAAATTTATTTAAAAAAAAACATCTTATTAACCCCAAACTTCTGAACAGTAGTGTATAATGAATTTTATAGGGCTGTGCGATTAATCGAAATCGCATCAAAATCGCGATTTGAGACGTTGCGATTTTCTAATCGCAAAGCCTGCGATGTGGACGCGATATTACTCTGTTCCAGGGCATATGCGTGACAGCCTTGAGTCTTACTAATCAATAGAGTGAGCGCACCTCCGTCCGTTCTCCCTAACTGCGCAAACACCCACCATTACATTTTTTTTTTAAAAACCGGAGAGAGAGAGCGAGAGAGAGAGAGAGAGAGAGAGAGAGAGAGTGGGATTATGGCGTCTACAGGATCAGATCGATAGTTAGGCAAATTAAAACTAAAGAAAAACGTATGTAACTTCAACTTCGAAATGACAGGCAACAAACAAAAAAGTTAATTTGCAAGAGCTGCATCACAACGCATATCAAGAGCTCCTTTATCGGTTCTGCTTTCAGTACTGGAGAATAAAAGATACATTCTTAGATGATTGTATTAGTACATGAACGTTATCTTACACATTTTATCTCCCCAACAGATTCATTTGAAATAAGTTTATAATGCATGTTCGCTATTCCCAATTCAGAAGACCGCACAAACAGCCTAATTTATACTCGCTCCTCTCGGCCCCACGCAGCGCGAATCCCGCGTCACGGACGAGCCGTTCACACTTGCCGCACTAACGCCTGTTATGCTCGTTTATACTCGCGCTTGGCTCCGCACCGCAATCTTTACAAGCGCATCTGGCAATATGGATGAGGCTTGACGCACGCGCGCAACCTGTGTCATCAGCTCGCGCCTGGCTCCGCGTTTAAAACGAATGTAAATTCAGTCTAACTGCTTGCTAATTTCACTTGGATGAAATGAAACATTCAACACATTTTCCAATTTCCACTTGTTCTTAAAATCCCAAATACTTAAAAATCAATATAAATTTGACAGATAAATCAGCCTATGTAACATATGTAATACTTTAATAAATCGACTACAGAAATACAGCTCATTTATATAAAAAATAAACAAATATTTACTGTGAAATTCAGTAATTAAGTAAATTCTGTAAAAGTAGTTATACCATTATAATCTTCCCTGCTGGAAAAAAACAAACAATAGATCCCCTCCCAAAACACAATAGAAAATTTAATGGGAATTGCATTGGTTTTAATGTAAACTATAATGGTGTCTACTGGTATTTCATGGATTCTATTGGTGGAATGTAATATGGCAGATGGCAACCAGTAGAACAACAGTAATTCCTACTGGAATAATGCCCAAAACAAAAAGGAATTTTGTAATGGTTTAATGGAAACTGTAAGAATTTCTGTTAATGGTTTCTATGTTTTTTTTCAGCAGGGTAAGGATACTCATACTGTGCTGCACATTATTGACAATATTGAGCTGAAGCTTAACTTTTCAAATTTAAAATCGCAAATCAAATCGCAATTGCAATATCTGTCAAAAAAAATCGCAATTTGATATTTTCCCCCAAATCGCACAGCCCTAATTTGTAATTCATAAATACTATTCAAATATTAATAGGCATTGAAGGTTTGTTAAAAAAAAAAATTCTAAGAAATAACACTAAAAAACAACTGCTAAACACTCATAAAAATCACAACTGCTGCATCACCTGATCCTATTTTAATTTAAAAACATACACAACATAGCAGACATATGAATGTTATTCTATGCATGAATTAAATCTATTTGTAAAAATAAATAAAATGATTTAGACAAAAAAAGTCACTGACCCACATAAAAACCAAAATGTTTGGAGGAGATCTTAGATTACAGGATGTGTACACAGACAGACCTACTCCCTCTCACACTCCATGTTGGGTTTAATAAGTACATGTTTGAGTAGAGAATTAGGTCGGGTCTGCTGCACCTCAGCAGCAGGTCTCGGGTCTGCACCTGGTGGTTATTACACTGGCAGCTTTACAGGCCAGATTCCAGTGTAATTACAGGTATGCTCTACAGGGCTCTGTAATACGGAGGACTGTGGGAATGCTAGGGGCTCATCTACCTCACTTTCCAAGAGCTACCGTTTCACACGCATTAAACATTTATCTTTAACGGTCAAACATATCGAAGTCATTCAGCTGTCGATGGCCCTGATGTCGGGCAGATGATGAGAAGAACCCATTATGAGAACCAAATGAGCTGAAAATAGAACAAGATTAAAATTATTTAGAACCAGCAGGAAACAATCTAGACGAGAATGATGAAGAGGAGGTAAAAGAGAACAGGAAAGGGTTGTAACCCAACATCCCCATGGAAGTGACCATGCGATAACAAACAAAAAGACATTAACATCCTGTGATAGCTAAGTCTGGGATAACTTGAACCCAGCTAACAGGACACAACAAAAACCAGAAAGGCTAAATTGTTATTAGAACCGCAGGGCGGGGGGGGGGCATGTGGGAGGATCAGCTGTGGATTTAAGCAACACAGGTTCCTCCGTGACCTTTCAAGTACACTTAGAAGGACAGAAAACCAGTAATGCAGCTCCAGTTTAATGATTTACCAATGACAGGTCAGTGCAGGACAATTTCATGCTGATGCTGGCCCGTATGAATGGATTCTTCCTTTTCAAGGAAGGCACACACTGCACACACTCCATTAGCATGTGTTATTTGGGCTTTTGTGTGTTCTTTGTGCTTTACACCTTACAACTACTGACATTCCAGCAGGGGCAAACGAAACGGCACCTAACCCCCTCCGTCACGGGTTACTTCACTCGGCAAACAAACTGTAAAAGTGGATTGTGTAGCCCTGAGTGAACTCTTGACCACCATTTAGCTGGACAGGTGGTTGTCCTGTGTGCTATAGCTTCAAATTCTGATGGAAAATCCAGCTTAAACTGGAATCTCTAGCTGGGCCAGAATGGTAGACCATTTTGAATCAGCAACCAACTAGTTACCATCTTAAAAGAGTCAAGCTAGATTTTGGAACATGGTGGTCCAAGACCATCTAGAAAGCAGTTCTGACCAGCTAACAACAGACAGCTGGTCAAATCTGGTCCGAAATAGTTAAAGGGGTCATATGATGCGATATCAAGTTTTCCTTTCTCTTTGGAGTGTTACAAGCTGATTGTGCATAGATAAGATCTCTGAAGTTGCAAAGACTAAAGTCTCAAAACCAAAGAGATATTCTTTATCAAAGTTAAGACTCTGCCACGCCCCCCTAAAACGGCTCGTTCAAACACACCCCTACATCTTGACGTCAAGATGTGGAAATATTTGCATAATGCAGCCCAAATGTTCACGCAAAGAAAGAGTGCGTGGTTTCAGTAACCGCAGTAGTGTTGATGCAGGCAGTCATGTCAGGGAGACGCTATGTGTTTCTAGGCGAAAGCAAAAGCACTTTATTTGGCCTTCTGAAAGTAGATGCATTTAGGAATCATTAAGATTACTTACAACAGAACAGCAACGGAATCCATAACATGTGAAGTCTCCCTATCCATTCTACCCATTGTGTCTGGAATGCGAGGGGTTTTCCAGTCTATTGCCCATCTAACTCCTGAGAACATGGTGACCAACTGAGTGTTTCCTCCTCACAAGAAGCACTCAACCATGTTTCTAAAAAGTATTAACAAACCTCTACCGCACAGGACAGAAGTAGCAGGTACAGACTCTTTACATTTCATTTAGTGATGGATGAGTAGATACCAAACAACTGCCATAACTTTTTATTTTTTATTTAACCACAACCAAGATCTTAGGTTAAAAAAGACTCAAAATAAAATATTTTAAAATAAAGAAAGATTTTTGGAAGTAAAACATGCACAAAGCTGCCAAAAAAGGCCGAATTCAAAATGTTTTTGAAATTATTTCCTCAAATAAATAAAAAAAATGCAATATAAATAATTACTATAAATTTATGTAAATGTTACTTTAAAAAAAAATGAAAAATTTAAAAACATCCTGCATCCCTGTAGAGGTAAAATGGCAAAAATATTACTTAACGGTCAATAAAAATGCAGTTGCCTCACTCTGATTCTATTTCCTTAAATCTAACAGATCTAACATTGAATTCCTCACATTTTTGAACTCTGCATAATGAAATCAATCTGACTTTGAGACTGTCGACGTGTTGCTTAAACAATGATGTCTGCTGAAGAGATTAAACCAGACACGGACTCAAACTTGGTGCCAAGACAAACTCTTGTCCTTTCTACAGGAAGAAGGAGAATTTAAAGTGAAAAGAGAGGTGAGCAGAGGGCTGCAAAACACTCTTATCCCTTTGTTTCACAGCTTTCTCATTCCCAAAGCTTAATTAGTATTCCGAGCAAGTGTGGAGGTTTCAGGGTTTAATTAAAATCTTAAAATGTAATAACTTGGGAAACTCTAACAGGTATAATTCTCAGCCTTCGGTCCCTCCTCCTTACTTGAGTTATCTTTTTGCTGTCAGTTTCTCTAGCCTCTCAGTCAATCCGTTTTCTAATCATGTTTCACAGAGAAAGTCCCAGTGACAGAACATGCTGGAAATCATCCTACCAAAAAACACCTTTCCATGACTACCCAGACAAAGAAGTGCTTGTGCACAGACAGATAAAATAAAGTGATGAGCCTATACAAGGCCACAATGAAGACCAAAGTTCTCTTTGCATTTAAGAAAACTTCAAAGCTATAATTACAGACTAAATAACCTGAGAGAAAAATGAGATACTAATTCTGGCATCTACAAACCTTAATCCGCTTCCTGTTCACACTAGTCATCTACACGCGCAGCTAGAATTGCTCTATTACAAACAGCCATTCAGTGACGCATCACAGCCATTTCCTATAGATCATTCGGCCCCTGGATACTTGTGTTATGGTACAGACAGGCTTTCAGCTCCATTCACTGATGGCTGGTCTCCCAAATCTCATAAAACACATTTGGAAATCCCTGGGCTAAAGTCTAGCTCAGGGAGATCAGCCTGAAATAACACAGGGGTGATTTTTTTAATAAAGCCCCTTTCTGAGAGGGCCCTTCTCCAATGATTCTCATCCTAAGACCATTAACAAGGGGTGGAGGAAGTCCTTCACCTCAATTATGCTCAATCTATTAATCATTACCTGCTCGCGGCTGAGTGCAGGCGGGCTGACCTTCGTGCAATGTGGAATCAGAGGCACGCCAGGCCTCCTCCTTACACAAACAGCCGGAATAAAAGGGAAGTGCGCCCAAAGACCTGCTACTCTCATTCCCAAAGCTGCCACACACACACACTCAATCCAGAGAGTTAGCCTGGATGACCTGCACTCATTATCACGACAGACCACCAGGACTGGACTCTCTGTCCACAGGCTAAAGCTCAACTTGAACTGGGCCCCTTGAACCATGTTGCCCTCATGACAGGCAGAAAACAGAGGGACAGATCGGAGAAGTTACAAAAAAAAAAAGAAAAAAAATTGACAATGTTGTAGTTCATTAGCTACATTAACAGGCACCCAAATCTGTTCAGAATCAGATTGACAGTAATCAGACTAAAAACTCTTTATGTAAACACCTCAAATGATCCGGCTGATCAAATGAAATTTCGATTGGATTGAAAGGGATGGTGTAGAACTGAAATAATCTGATCAACAGAAAAAAAAATTAAGCATGTAAACTTCCAGAATCTGAAACTGCATTGGATTAATTCCAGTTTAGAAAAATGAGTGCATGTAACCATATATACTGAAGCAAAATGAAGAGGGATTTGTTTAAGCATCCAGTGTTGATGTGAAATAAACACACTTAATAAAAATGAAAGTAGGTCGAGATTCTAACATCAGTTTAGCATTAACCTATTCATAAATCAATAATTATTTTGAACCAATTTTTTAATGATTTGGTTTGTAAAGAGTGGATTTGGTTTTGGTATTGAGATTATTATTTGAGATTATCATTGAAAATTTAAATTATGAATGTTAATAATTAAAAATTACTGTATCAATAATTTTGGGAACAAGAAGAATGATAACAATGATTTTTGTAATAATATCAGTAATGAACTCAACATATGAAGCCACAAGACTTTTGGAAACACTTTTGAGTAACACCTCAAAAGAATTTTAGAACAGGTTTGCGGCAATAAACAGATTCACCAAAAGGAATCTGACTTCTCATTGCAACTATAAATCAAGCTTCTTCATGCTTTCATTCTCTTTGCTTAAGTTTCATCACTTCTTCCTCAAGTTCAAAAGCTGCTGCAATGCTTAACACATGAAGCCATAACATATTTTTCTATCCAACTTTCTTTTGCTTTCCAGCTGTTCTTTTTCATAGTTAGCCTGGCTTAATTCACTCTATTCAGAGATCAGAAATACAAGGGATCACAACGGTTTGAAACAGGACCACTTTGGTTTAAACGATTATCCTCCAGTACAACGCAAGCTTCCACTATTGTGTAGTTTGGCATTTAATGAATTAGCGTCCACATAGGCAAACAAAGTCAGAGAAACACTAAAAAGCAGCATGTTCGCACATGCCAGCTTCAGAGAAAGGAGAACACTTGATTTGTCTATTTAACAAACAATGCCAAAATCTCTGCTAGCAGATTTCCAGATTCAACCACTGGACTTCTGAACGTACAATTCCAACTGTGGAATAAAACAGGATTTAAAAGATTAGTTCACTCAATAAAACCATTTACTCACATTCATGTCAAATCGAAACCTGTTTGGCTTTCTATTTTTTTCCATTAAAAAGAAGTCCAGCTCTATTCCACTCAATGAAAGGGACCATCAAGCTCCAAAAAGACAAAAAAGCATCATAAAACTATCATAATGCGCTATATTCCAAGATAGTTTGTGTGAGGAACAGACTGAAATTTAAGTCGTTATTCATTGGAAGGCTCGCCTGACAGCATTCCCTTTCATTGTATGGAAAACAGCAGCTCAGACATTCTTCTAAACATCTCATTTCAAGTTCCACAGATGCATTTGGTGTATTTTTTACCAGATGAACGCATTAACCCAAGTGCTTTTTCACATAACAACACAAGTGGTCTGTTTCAGCAACGAGCAAACAGGGTGGGAGTGAGAACTTGACGCCTCTAGGCCTCTCCTATAAGCGTTCCAGTCTACACTTGTATCAAGAATTTCTTGTTATCACATTTCACCCTCCAATCTTGTCATTATAAACAGCGCTTTTTCCCCTCTTAAGAAAACTTTGGCTTTGACGGCAGTATTCTAAACTTTAGCTAGGAATCTCTTCATTTCTCAGTGCTATCTAACCTGTCAGAGGTGAGGAGAGAGGAGAGGATACACTCAACAGGCTGGCAGGTACGATCTTGTCCTTTCCACCTCACACGCTCTTTTTTTGCTGTAGGTCTAATACTAAGCAGTGACAAAGGAAAGAAAAAAATAAGCTTCACTAAAAGGTCATGCTTTATTAAATAATTGATGGATAACATCAAATTCCCAAATCAGTTTAGCAAACACAAAACGAACACCATTAGGCACCATTCCAAGTCACTCAGCCTTCAGGGCAGTACTTTTTTTATTCAAGGCCTGGTTTATAGTATATTTGTCTAACCATGTCAAAAGCAAGGTCAGAACCACTGTTTCTGAATGTTTTGAAGTACACGGTCTCTGTTTATAGACTCAGAATTAGAATTCACAAGCTGCGTGTTTAACAAAACCGTTGGCCATTCTGAGCACAGCTGTTTGCTATTTGTAGCATATACTTGAGCATCTTGTGTGCAAAACGAGATCCAATCCTATTACAATATAAAAAGAGTCACATTTGTTAAATGAAGCACATGGCCTCTCATTAGCCAGATCAGCGTTTAGCGTTTATTTTCAGTGGCCTTACACTTAGCCCTCCATGTGCGAATGCAAAATACGGTACTCTGCTAAATTGCCCCCTCATCAAACCTTTTAAGATTTTAGCAGCCTCAAAAAAGACAAGTCTCTCCTCAGCAGTGGCTTGTGCCAAAAAGCACAGCACTAAAAAGTAGAGAATGAAGAAAAAAAAGGAGGAGAAAATGGACGTTTTGTGCCCTGAAGGAAAATTGTTCTGATTTGTGCTTGATTCTATCGAGCACTAGAAACCAATGAGGGCTCGTCAGTCACCCGCCATGTAGTCTCAGTCTCATGTTGGACACAAATATGGCTGGTAAGTGCTTCATATACCAAGGACCAATCAGTTTGGTTTACTTGAAGGTGGAGTTCACCAAAAAAATAAGAATTCTATCAGAAACAGAAGCAAGAACAGACTTCACTGATTCTCACATCAAACAAAAACAAGTTTGAGCTTCCGTTGACCATATTTAATGTGCACTATGTGTGAGCTGGTCAATGTCCATGTGAATAAAAGCCTAAATTAAATCTGTGGTCTATGTCTATGAGCTTTTTGAAACCTTAAAGTTTTGGTGTAATGGAATTTCAATGGAGGGACAGAATTATGCATTAACACTAACCAGGAAGTAAACTGAATCTACTCAAAAAATCTTCTCAAACAAAACTGTGTATTTTTTTGTTGTTGTTTTCTGAGTTATGTGTGCAAAATAATCAACACTTGATCACAGCATCTAAATACTCTTCTGCTAAGTTTTAGAGTATTTTCAAAGAGTTTAACCAACACTTTAGTGTGGCTAATTGAATAAATGTAAACTACTTCAGATGTTTGTCCCTAAATGACACATAAAAACACCACAAACCATGGTTTCAAACTTTTAAAAGTCAATCAAGCTATCTCTTCCTATTAAAGTGGTTGATTCTCAGCCAGAAAAAGCTGAAAACTGGACCAGACTTGATGTCAATATTCAAAAATCTAGACAATTCAACCTGCCAAACAGAGAGGATGTAGAGTGCCTATTTACAGAATCGATTAGACCTATAAGAGTGATGTTAGCTTCAAATGCTCTGTTGTATTCCAGACTAATGTGTATTTTCTCTGCTTGTACGGCTGCCAGCATTGTAGAACACTAAACAGGATTAAACTGCAGGCACTGCTGACTTACAAAATGGAAAAAGGAACTCACCATTTATAGTAGAAGGACAACCACTATTTTGCATTTACATTAATAAACCAAAGTTTGGACATCAGTCTGGCCTTATTCATTCAACTGTTCTTTCCCACAGAGACAAACTTTGCTCTGACGGTCTGGGTTTGAGAAGGTGGAAATAAGCAGTGACTGCCATCATAATACAGATACAGGGGGGACCTATAGCTTGAAGCTATGCGGTTATGTTTTAGTATCTCCACTCTAACTTTATAAATGATTTCCCTCAAGGAAAGGTAGATGATTGGACTTTCACTCAGGTTAGTCAAAGGCCCTGGAGATGCTCAGTTAGCGAACAGACACACCCTCCTTCCAGAGCACTGACTGTCAGTGGCTGATTGCTAGTGACGGTGCACATGATATGCTTTGCTTTTAAGGCCCCGGGGCCCAAGAAATTCAATAAGCGTTGCCAGCTAACAAAAAAGTTGAGAGAAGAACAAAAAAAAAAACTGATAAAAAGTTTCATTTGGAACGCTATGATTGCTGTATTAATATAATGTAAATGGTTAATGTAATGTCACAAAATGCGAGCCGCTTCATTAGGTAGAATAAAGATGCAGTTAGAGCAGAAAACACCACCTGCTTTTGCAATCAGGACCGCCGTCACCACCACGGGAGCTTTCTAACTCTCAAATCTCTACACGGCCAGAAGATGTGAGTTACAGCTTTATGCTGAATCAGGAAAGTGTTTTTTACCTTCAACGCAGTGCTCCACCTCCTCCAAGTTGCGGAGAGTAATCCTCATCAGGCTCGAGTTGAGCATGAGTTCGTTCTTGTGGCTCGGCCACATGTACTCAGGGGACAGGTTGACAAAGAAAATGCGCGTATCTCCGGTGGCCACCTGATTGTCGCAAATATGGGGGTCTCCGAAACCGCCAATCATCACCTTGTTTCCTCCGTCCAGCAGTACCTCTCCGTTCACCATGGTCTTGCCTTTTAGGTAACGCCATACCCTGACCTTCAGACAGGGGAAAGACAACATGGGATTAAGAAAACACCATTTCCTGCAGATCAAGGTCACTTTCTTGCACATTCCACAGAGGCCACCTACCGCCAGCTCTATAAGACTCTGCAATCTAGCTCTGCACTACACTTATTATGCATTTCTGATTCATATATGCCTCAGGGGTGGTCCAAATGTATGAGAACACATTGAAAGATGAATAGGAAAGATAAGAATCTGCACTTTTCCTAGGTCACGCATCAAATTTAAGAAAATACGCGACTCTTGTGAACTGGTCGGATGTTTAATGATGGATAACATGATCATCAGGTTTTACAAAACATGTGAATTCATGTAGCCTATATTTTTCAAATCAACTTTTTGCTCAAAATCCTATGCTTACTATAAATTTTCACATTTTAAAAATGCAAAAAAGATTTTTCACCAGTGTCAGACTTTACCGACTAAGCTTTGCAGTGTCATATCTCTTCTATAACACAATGAAATAATGGTAGGAAGAGCTGCAATTTCAGATTACTCTTCTTTTCACACTTTTTATGTCCTAGTGATTAGCCTTTGCAAGACTTTGATATACGTGACCGCATTCAGTTACTTCTAACAAGGTAAGCCCAAGATTACATGATAATTGCAGATAATTGAACCCGAAGCACTAATAGAGCTTGAAAGGACATCAAGTCACTGCAAAGGTTGTTCAGGTATCTTGAGTATGAAAGATCAAATTACAGGTTGATCAAAGTAGGACTGTGGACATTTTTCATCAACTGAGCAAAACCAATGTCCACACATTACAAAAACCCATTAGGACGAGATTTAAACAAGTCCCTTTTATTTACAATTATATGCATTTTTATGTGGTTGCAGCTACTTGGCGTTCATGATTTATTAGACTCAAAACCGACTGAGTTGCCCATTTAGACAGCATTATACATGTTCCCATGATATGCTGCGAGTTTCAGACCAGGACAACTCAAATACTGGGCTGGTAGCTTTCGTCTAACAGGTGATTATACATTGCAACATAGCTGCACAGTAACCATTAAAGAATAAACTTAGACTTGTAATACAATGTGTTATGAAGTACATATTTACCTTTTTTACTTTCACTTTGATGCATTTGAAGAGTGTCTGGTGCGCAAAGTCTTACCTTGCAGGAGTAAGTGTTGTGCACCGGATCCATGTTCAAGATCTCCTCTACAGTCCCGGTTAAAACTATATTCGCCTCTTCTTCTCGTTTTTCTAGCTCCTTTTCTGAACAACTTCCATGACAACGCTGACTCAAAAGCACAAAAACAACAGCAAACGACCAAACGGGCCAATAAAACGCCTTTTTGCGAAAAGAGCCCATGGTCAACCCAAACGGATAAAAGAGAAAGTTAGGAACTCTCAATGCAAACGCCGGACGAGTTCTGCAGCAAGTTTGATGTAAATAATAATCCGACCGCGCGCTGCTCTCTGTCTTCTTCAAACTTCACTGCGATCTGCGCTCATATCTGCGCTGAGTGAACGCGCGAGCATCAGCCGGCAGACAGAGAAGAATAGAGAGAGGAACGAGGAATGCCTCTGCTCACCCCCCTGTCCTTTCAGAATGACGCTCCTTTCTCAGGGCATTTGCATGCAATCTGAATTGCTGATAAAACTGACGGAGGGGGTGATTTCAAGCGCGCTGAAGAGAAGCGGGTGTAAAACGCCACCCCTTGGAGAGATTGTGCCAATTCGGACAAATGAACCGGTCCAGAGGATTACAGATAGAGTGAGTGAAAAAAAACTTTCAGCTAATAATAATCTTTTCATTTAGACTCGTATGAACATACAGAGAAGTTCAGTTCGTAGTCTTAAAAGCTCTAAAAGAATTAGCATTTTAAAGCTACTGGTTGGATTTTCACCAGATTTATGAGTAAATCAAGATTGAATTCTGAGGATAACATTATTTTTAATTTAATTTCAAGTTTTGTTCTACAACATACTTAGTCACACTTCAAAAGTGAACTTTACAGCCGTTTAAAAAAAAGCCTGCTAACAAAATGCTATTAAGACTACAACGGCACTCGGATTTATCATGCATGTGAACTCAGATTATTGTGGTAGTTGTAGTCCATATGTAGAAACCTATTAGCAATTTACATTTTTCAAAAAAAAAAATGGGGGGAGGGGGTGGGGGTGGGGGTGGGGTGGAAGTCACATTTTATTTTAAGGTCCAATTCTCGCTATTAACAAACCATTCACTACGACATTTGCCTCAATAAACTCCTAACTTGTGCAGTTTATTATCAGTTAATAAGGTAGTTGTTAAATTTAGGCATTGGGTTGGATTAGGGAAGTAGGGATGGATTAGGGATGTATATATACACATATACATATATATATATATATATATATATATACACACACCTACATACATATATACTACATTATACACTTTTTTCCCTCCCGATGTTGTTGTAAGAGAAATTAATTGTTAAATTTGGCCAGCATTCTAGGTTAAGTGGGTTCTCCTTTCAAGAGTCGTAATAAGAACTATGCAATTACAATCAGTCCCAGCCAATAATTACATATTAAGCTCATGTTGTTCATTAAAATTACTTGGTACTTACTCATGCAATTACAGTACACTGCAAAATGCACTGTAAAGTACAGCATAACCAAACAAACAAAAACATTTAACCTTAACACAATTAGCTGTACCAACTTTCATCTTAACAGAGGGCAATGAGTAACGATGTTACTAATACAAACATCATTCTGACACACACAGCCGATAAAACCCTTACAGTCGCTCCCAGTTCTAAACTGACAGTGCATAAATTTCCACCCTTTCAAAAGCTGTAATTTCACTACCCGTCCATCTATTCCTGGAAAATGACAGGGCGTGGAATCTGTGGTTGCACTGATATATTTGTAGGAATACTCTCATTTTAATGGCACCATGTCCTGGCCCTTAATTCTTTCACCACAATACCAACAGTTTTTAAAAGATTATTTAAAATACAGGTTTGTGATTTGAGAAATGGTTCTGTTATTGCCAATGCTTGACAGAGGTGTGAATTATTACTTCAGACAGCTGCTCTGTGAAAGATATTTTTATACACTGTAGGTAACTTAACATTTAATACATTATTAATGTAATCAACTTCACAGTCTCTTCAAGCTGATGTATAACCACCTTTTTTCCATGTTCAAACAGTTGCATGATCCTAAGATCAGATTGCTTTTTCACTGGAGAAAGCAATATTATGAACAGGGGACTCATATTTTAGCTGGAAGCAATGGTTTGAAGTTAAAAATGTGTTCATGATGAATTTGTTTCTTACAAACACACAGATGTTCACTTCACAAGACATCAAATGATGGCTATTTTGAATTATTGTGATGTATTTATTAGCTGTTTGGACTCTGATTCTGACGGCACCCATTCACTGCAGAGAATCCATGGGTGAGCAAGTGATGTAATGCTAAATTTATCCAAACTGATGAAGAAACAACCTCATCTACATCTTGGATGGCCTGAGGGTGAGTAACTTTTCAGCAAATTTTCATTTTTGAGTGAACTATTCTTTTAGGTGGCTATGAGTTTTATACAACTAATAAAACAAATCTCATCCTATTCAGCTAAGACTGGAGTCCTATATACCCACCCACTCCCTCGCTCGTTCACTTTCCTGTAACATAATGAAGTCAGCCCACATAAAGCCCATTACAGTCAAGCTCATTTGAGAAATATCATTCAAACTGAAAAATCACCCCAGTGAAATCACTCCATCTACTTTGAAACAAGCGTAGGAGTTCAACATTTCTGGAAAACTATTGCTGCACTTCACAATGTGAAGAGAGTAATACTGCCTGTGGATTGATGTGAAAGCAAAAGACTCGCACCGTAAGCTGCAGACACCACTGTTGAAATTCAGGTAACATAAACCATCCGCGTCTCTGTCTCAGCTTGAGCGCTTTTAACATCACAACAACAGCTCACTCCTGCCCACAAATATGTCACCACAAAAGGTTTAAAAAAAAAAAAAAAAAAACAAGTATTAACAAGCTCACCCAGAGGAGACGTTTTCTTCAGCACTGTGCCAGTCAAAGCATAATCGGCTTGACGGATGCAATTATTGTTTTAAATTCAGTTTAGCAATATTCCCTTTAATCATTTATTATTTGGATTTTGCTTCCTAAGCTCCCTGGTGGCATTCCCACTTGTCGCTACACTAAGATAGGAGATTTTTACTTTATTCACAGAGCGGTGATTGATTGTAACGTGGGTTAATGTGCAAAAAATGAAAACAATTCATGGCTTGTGATGCTGGAGATGCAGTAGATCTTGCTGAATCACGTACAGCTGCAGTGTTTGGACTACAGGCTATTGGAAACGCATTTTATTACCAAAGGCCTCAAACAGTTCTTTCAAAACATACATGCATAAACAGGGTTACTCAGGAGAGCTTTCTGTTTAGCCGTTGTTTTTGGAATAGAAGGCATAATAATTCATGAGTCTGCATCGATTTATTAACATGACTGTGAAGGATTACAAAATTGCTGAAGCACTTTAGTGCTTAGAGGAGAATGAAATAAAAGAACAATAAATGGACCAAATGGTTTAAAAAGCAACAGGATAAATGAATACATTGTCTACACATTAACAGAATTAAATCTATCTTCTAAAATACTATATATTTTAATATATATATTTTCTCTGATTACTTTGTAATTTATATTTATATTAATGTAAAAATAAAATAAAATGTGAAACTCTTCGGTCTCATTTCTCATTCATTGCCTACGGTTTGTCCCTTGTGTGTGTTGCACCTGCATTAATGTCTGTCAGATGTCTATTTATTTAATTTAGGGATTTTTAAAAGCTTTGTGGGTTCTATTTTAATGCCACTCTTTGCTTTCAACTCCTAAGTTTTACAAACATTGTGTATTTTTGTGAAGACTAGTGTAAGCCATAAAGAGTTTTGGCCAAGCACATGATTGTTCCCATGTGTGGTCTCCAATTCTTCTCTCTGCACGCAACTGCCTCGTACAGACAATAAAATCACATCCTTATTTTTCATTTGAATCCTTCAGTTCTCTCCAAACATCTCAGCAACACACTGTCTGTCAGCTGAAAGTGAAACATGATATTTTGACCATTCTGACAACAAGCTGTGAGCGACCCAGAATCTCTTTGACGTGCCACAAAAAAACAACCCCGCAGTGCCAACGCCGTGATAATGCCAGTCAACAGCTCACTAAGAAGCCGTGTGACATCTGGATCACAGCAATATGCCCGCCAATAGCACTATATGTCACTGTTACACTGAATGAAAGCCATATGTAAACTTGCATGGATATTCACAAAGGACAGCTTTCAGTAAAACTAAGTCCAGGTGGTCTGGACTGAATCAAAATGAGAGAGATCAGACACACACCCTTAAAAATAAAGGTTCCAAAAGGTCACAAATGCCACAGAAGAACCTTTTTAGGTTCCTCGTAGAACCTGAATAGCTTTTAAAAGAACCACTTTTTCTTAGTGTGAAGAACGTCTCGGGTTACTTGACTGTAACCCTGTTCCCTGAAAAAGCGGGAACGAGATGCTGCGCTGAAAG
>JAFVLL020036686.1:0-13757 GCA_021397915.2 Tor tambroides | reverse complement strand
TTCACCCGTAATGTTATGAAGCTGCGAGAATACTTTTTGAGCGCAAAGAAAACAAAAATAACTTCATTCAAAGATTCTTCTCTTCCTCCTTCACAAAATTATGGTTTAACCACTGATGTCACGTGGATTATTTTACCGATGTCCTTACTACCTTTCTGGGACTTGAATATGTCAGTTGCATTGCTGTCTATGGAGGGTCAGAAAGCTCTCAGATTTCATCAAAAATATCTTAATTTGTGTTCCGAAGATGAACGAAGGTCTTACAGGTTTGGAATGACATGAGGGTTAGTAATTAAGGTAAAGTAAATTAGGTATGTTTTGAATCATGGCTGCTGGTTTGAGCTGATTTAAGCTGGTCATAAGCAACTAGCTTAAACCAGCAGCTATGCTTCAAAACATACCTAACCAGCATATGCTGGTTTTTTCAACAGGCTATAATGGAAAAAGTTTCTTTAGATTTGTGTTTCCCAACCAGTAACATTTTGCATGTCTGCTTAATCAAACACACCCATTTCAGCTCTTGGATTCTCTCCTAATAAACTGATAACCTGAATCAACTGTTTGATTAATGCAAAATGTCCGGTGTTGAGGGCTCCAGAGCCACTGCTTCAGATGATTAAAATGTTCACAGTAAGAAAAAATGGTTCTTTTAAAGACTGGCATCGCTGTGAAAAGCCTTTTATTTTTAAGAGCGTAACATTAACATGCAGGACAATTAATGTCACATTTGCTTAAAAGAGCGAGAGCAGTGGCACTCTTTAGACAGGTGTGCTTACAATCCATAATAATCGATCAAGATACTTTTTCAGAGCATTGTCAAATCTATATTTCAGAATCAGAATGAGCTTCATTCGCCAAGTGTGAAGATGAAGATCTGTTCTTGTGAGACACTTCTTTAAATAAAAGCAAATAGTATTTACCTTTCATGCAGTCTGAGTCCCTTCTTCGGCTGCTGCTGACAGACTCTGTAAATGCGCCGAAAGCAGCTTCTCTCTGCTATTTGATAGTCAAACACACCTGGCGTAGGTGCCACACCTGTTTGGTTACTATGGCAGGACTCCCATGTCAATGGAAACGTTCTGCTCTGAACCGGCTGATAGAGTCAGAAGGCTGTTTTTGGTGTGTTTGCAGAATGCAGGAGGTGTTGTGAGCCTCATAACCTGTGGTGTTAGCAGTGTAAACAGTCGTGCGGGTCGAGTTCAGTGGAAACGGCTCAGACGCACACACTCTTGTCCTTGACGGACGCTTACAGTCTCCGTGGTCACAGCGGCCTCTCCGCGCTCGGATGAACAGCAAATACACAAACACTCAGCTAATGCTGTCCATCTGCATGCTTGGTTTTCACGGAGGACCTCATATCAGGAGAATCACATTTTGACATACTTATGAAAACGTCGTAACAGAGCATTCGGCTGGCAGACAGCATCTTTCTCCATCTGCAGCCATTCAAACTTCAGCACAAGTGTTCATGTTATATGTTGCAGTGCAAAGACTTGCTGTGGGTTTGTCTTTCACAGAAGCACTGATGCAGATTAATGAGGGTTATTGCAGACATTTGCAAGTAAACCTGTAGATGTGTGTAACCCAATAGGTTACGTATGCAGTTTTAATGAGAGACCGCAGGCTGTTTGTGCGTGTGCATGAATTACTAAAGAGCTCAGCAGCACTGATAGTGTTACCAGCAGAGAAAACCACAGTCTGCTGTGAAACGGCTTCATCTGTGATTGCTACAGGTGGTAAAAGTCAGGTCAAAATGCTCTTAATTAGTGTTCCTGGTCTTATTGTGAATGATTCATCAGCTGCTATTATTCTAGAGAAAATCATGTTTGTTTTCATGATCTTTCCACCTCAGAGACGTCATCAGTGCCTGTTTAACCGGCTGTCATATAGAGGCACTTTCATGTGCATCATTCATTTATGTTCGGATTTATTTATGACAAACAAACCTCTTGAGATGTACTGGTTTACTACAAAGGAAATACAATTATCAGTTCATCAATGTACAGGCAGACAAACAAATGATAAGAAAAAGAAGGAAAACACTACAGCACAAAATGGCCAGTTTCTGGTAATAAGTAAACAATAGACTTAGTGGATTAAACAGTGACCGCTTCACTGACAGAACAAGCTTAAAGACCAGGTGATGAAACAGATCTAATATCATCAGGTCAAATAATCCAGTCTACTGAGGCTTTAAACATGAAAGCTCTTTCATCACTTGATTTCTTTGCATGAGGGACTAATAAATGTAGAGATGAGCAGGATGGATAACTCCATCATTTGAAATGGGAGGTACAAAGTACTGCTGTAAAAAAGGAGGATCAATAAAATGAATGCATTTATGTATAAATTGAACCAATGAATGTGTCTTACTACAAGCAGAGATGAACATCTTATGTGCACCAGACATTATACAGTGATGAGTGAGAAAATCATATGAGTCTAATATATGCTGTTAAAGCAATAGTTCACCCCAAAATGAAAATGTGCTCCCCTTCAGGCCATCTGAGATGTTGATGAGTTTGTTTCTTCATCAGGTTTGGAGAAATGTGTCACTGCATCAGTGTCTCAGCAATGGATGCTCTGCATGGATGCCTTCAGCATCATGTGCTTGTGAAACACCTGTGTGGAAGTTTGCACCATATTTGGGTCAAATGTAAACAGGTATTAGTTTTACCAAGACATGACAGAAAACAACAGGAGAGTTTATTTGCACAAACAGATAACTCAAAAATCATGTTTTTTATTTTGCATTCCAATTAATATCAATCAAACTGCAGTTGGGTTTTTATGATTAAATAATAATAACTTTAAAAATACAGCTAACTAACACAATAAAACATGATAAAACAAAATACAATAAAAAACATGATTTTTGATTTTTCTTTTTTAAATGGAGTTATCTGTTTTTGCAAATAAACTCTTCAACAGTTTTTCATCTCCCACAGTATTTTTTATTTTTATTTTTAAATTTTTTGTAAATAACATCTGTACATTCATTTTCTCCATATTCTACTATGATGCATTATTTAATTTTCTGTTTTTCTTATATTAGTGTTATATTCCATCTGTACTTCTGTTATTCCTGTGTATGTCTGCACTATCATGTATGTTTGCACTTTCTTCTGCACTGGAAGCTCCTGTTGTCAAGTCAAATTCCCTGTGTGTGTAAACATACTTGGTAATAAAGCTCTTTCTGACTTCTGACTTTTTTTTTTTTTTTTTGTCTGGGGATGCTTAAATAAACATGATGCTTTTCTTCAAATTAAGTTTTTCGGCACTCTAGGACAGAAATGTCAGCCTACATCATCAGATCTCAACTCAAATGATTACAGAAGGATTTGTTTGTAATAGTTGCCAACTTATTGCCCAAACTGTACGCAAGATCAGCAAAAAAAACAAGGAAACGTCAGATCAGTTCTATTCAATTAAATTCATTTGTAAATAAACCGAACAGACTAACCTTGCTTTTCCTGTTAAGAACTGTTTTTGTAATGCGAAAGTTTGTGGGCGTGGCTTGTTCCCGTGGCCCCGCCCACCAGCTGTACATTATAAATGCGCTCCGCGCTCAGCGGCTGCGGGGGTCTGTGTGATGCGCTCTGAATGGGTTTATCATGGCGGAAACTCTCGCTCGTACTGTCTCTCGGTCCCACTGCAGAATAAGTTTGTTATAAAGTTTCCCAGAGGAGTTATTATGGAAACCCCGGCGCCAGATGAGAGACGGTAAAACTCCGGTGAAGATGAACGACGCAGGCGCAGGTGAGCGACAAGTGCAGCGCTGATGAAGTTTGACCGTACTGTTGTCTTCTGGCTGGGCTGCCGTAATTAGAGCGCGGAATGAGAGTTAATTTGCGACACAATGCGAATTTAATCCTCAGTCAGGCTGTGTGTTGTTTCAGAGCTCCGCGGCTCCTCTTCACCTCTGCCCGCTGAGCATGTGCTGAGCTCTGGAGCGGTCGTTTTCCCCGGTAAGAGCCGCTGCAGTCGGTCGCTGCCGCGAGGCGCTGCTGTGGGTGGCTCTGATGGGGGTCATGTGTGTCCACAGGTGCCTTTGACCAGCATGGATGTCCTCTGGTCGTGTTTCCAGCGGAGGCTCAGGGTAAACTCTCAGAGGAGCTGAGCAGAGAGGAGGTGTCCCACTTCATACACTACTGTCTGCGCCTGCACAGGTATGACACACATGAAGCAATCCACCCTCACATGCACTCCGCTTTTACTCCATATAAACCTGTATTGATCTCCTAACGTGGAATAAAAAAAGTTTCTGAGAATCTGCAAGCTGCTCTTTTCCATATAATTAGAAGTGATGCTGATACTAGCACTACCTATTCTATTCTATTCATTAAAAAAAACCCTAGCTGCTGTGCTAGACTAACTGAGACTTGTCCCAGCACTTGTATACTGTTTCTGTCTCGTTGGTCTGATTGCATCTATTGTTTTCCTTAAGTCGCTTTGGATAAAAGTGTCTGCTAAATGATTAAATGTAAAATGATTCATACTACTGAGCTCCCTAAAGGACAAAAAGCGCATAAATGGCAAGTTCCATTAGCACTCCACAATAGTTTACAAAATGAATCCGTATCAGTGTTTTTTTTTTTAATAGCATTAACTTTTTTTTATTTATTTTTTTTTTTATTTTTTTTTTTATTCAGTGTGTTTGAGTAGGAGCAAGTTTTCATGCGAATGAGTTTGGAGGAGCTTTGCATTACATCACTTGCTCACCAATGGATCCTCTGCAGTGAATCCAAACAGCTGATCAGATTTTCACTGGAGGGAGTGTTATTATGGGTTATAGACTTGCATTTGAGTTAAAAATTAATAATGGATTTGCTTCAGTTTGTGTCTTAAGATGTTAACTGATGGATTGGAGTGGTGTGGATTATTGTGATGTTTTTATCAGCTGTTTAGACTCATTCTGCAGAGGATCCATTGCTGAGACACTGATGCAATGACCCATTTCTCCAAACCTGAAGAAACAAACTCATCCTAATCTCAGGTCGTCTGAGGGTGAGGATGTTTTCATTTTTGGGTGAACTATTCCTTTTAAACTGAGGACACTTATTTTTTTTATTTTTTTTTATTTTTTTGGTAAAGTCTTAAAGGGATGGTTCACAGAAAAATGATTATTTGGTCATCACCCTCATGCTTTTCCAACCTTTATAACTTTATTCTGTAGAAAGATATCTTGTTATCATTGTTTTTATGTTCCGTATAATTGAAGTCAGCAGTCACCAGAACAGATAAACCCAAATCCTTCAAAATGTCTTCTCTTCCACAGAAGAAATTAAAGTCATACAGGTTTAGAACAGACAGAATCTTAACGTTTTGTTGAGCAGTCCATTGAGATCTGATAACATCCAGTACATTATGGGCTTCTGATGCTTTTTGTGGTGCTTTTCTTGACATCCCTTGATCACTGCTGTATTAAGTGGAGCAGCTTGGACTTTCTGCCAGATCATTTGTTTCACAGAATCAGGTCATGTCTTTATTTGTTGCTGCACTTACTCTTAAAATCACATCTCGCTGTGTTTTATATTTGCACATAAATGCTTGAATGATGATTAGGGTTGGGTGTCGTTTGAATTTGATCAATACTGATTCTGCTTATCGATTCCGATTCTTATCAGTTCCCAGTTTCGATTCCAATGTGGTAAATTTTTTTGTTAAAAAATCAATCATTTATTCTGTCTCTTTTTGCAAAACATTTAATTGCTGCTGAATACCATGAACAAAAATCAGCTGGCTACATAAAAACTGGAGCTGTTTGTGTGCAAAACAGAAACCCCATTATGGATAAACAGACTTTTTTTTTTTTTTTTATAAATGGAAGTTGTAGTTCTCTCTCAATTCTGAAGAAAAAAAATTAGACAACTAAACATAATCTGATGGCATTTATGAATGGAATGATTCAGTGACTCACTCAAGATTCACTTGTTTCATTACTGATCAGTGTTTTTGAATCAATCTCTTGAATGAATGATTCAAAGACAAATACATTTTTAACAGCCCCTTTACTCCACATTAAAAAAAAAAAAAAAAAAAGTGCCCACAGGAGTTGATAGTCGGAATTGAAATTAATTTGACAAGTATCCAATTACTGACCTTAAGTATCCAATTCTGGAATTGGAATTGATTTTTCGATCAACAACCCTAATGATGATGATGATGTGTGGTGTTTTCCTCACCTCTGTCCTGTGTTTTTCTGTTGACAGTATAAGAGGCGAGGAGAGCCTGCTGTCTGTGGTGGTTGATTTGAGGCAAGCCAACCTCACCATCGCACGCTTTATCGCTGAAACTCTCCTGCTGTTGGAGGTATTGACTGCATTATTATTCTGGCTCATGAAGTGTCACTTGGTGTCTTTATATGTGCAGGAGGAGATGACAGGCTTGATGTATTTTATTTAGTTTTGTTTCAACCAGTTTAGTCAGCTTGAAGCATTAGTGTACTACACTGTCTGCTGTGATTAAACACTAGATGTGTGCTGAAAGAATGAGCTGCCATTCACCTCCTTGTTCCAAACTCTCATCACTTTGCTCTGTGGGTTTTGATGACTGTCCAAAGCACTATAAACACATCAGAGGTCCTTACGTCTTGTGTGACTTCTGAAAGCATGTTCGTGTTTATTCCCTCACTCTGTGTACTTCCATTGTAAGTGTATTAGTGTGACTGAGGGACATGTCATGGTGTTTATAGCTTTAGATATCCTTGGGCCAGGACTTGAGCGTTCTTTGGCGACGCAGAACAGCTCTAAGAAAACTAAATTGATTGTTTGGTGAGGACAGTGTTTGTTTCACACTGTCCTTCAGAGACTTCATACACAGTGCACTTCAGTCCAAACCTGCAGCTGCTTCTCTCGCTGATCTCTATAGCGGGTTACTTAAGGATATGATAGAGAAAAGGTCTGTGGCGTTCCCTTTTGATAAACTAAAACACCATAGTGCATCGAGTCTGACTGATACAAAAATGCAGAGTTTCCATCTGGAGTTTTAGTGAAAGCCCTGTAGCTGTCAAAAGTTAATTGAATGATGCAAAATTATGCTTTGTTATTCTGCAGACTTTTGTTGACTAATAAACGGGTGTGTTTGGGAGCAGGTAATACTGAGTACATGGTGTATTGAGAGATGCTACCAATACTGTAACAATACAAAGCTGTCTGAAAATTAAAACGCTTATTCTTTAATGACCATTCTCCAGATTTCTCCTAAAAATAAAAATTAGTTTGCTCTCATATTCATCAAACCCTGGTTATGGCTGTCTTATGAAGATGTTAGCCAGAATTAGAGGTGGGCAATCTGACAAATCTTATATCACAATGAATAATTTTATTCTACAGTAACGATATCAGTTAATTTTGTTTATATAAGGTCTTTGTGATATCAAAATTGGATACCATAGAAATTTCATATTTCTTGTCACCAGTGTCAAGATCACAAACTAATACTAGCCTAAATTTAAAAAAAAAAAAAAAAAAAGACTAACTCAGGCTCACTGAAGACAAGTAAACAATCAGCACTTAAATAAGAATAAGAAATTAACTGCAAACAATAGGACAAAAAAACTACAGTGGAACACATAAGAAACGCTACATTTGTATAAAGTTGTCAAATGTATAAAAACCCTGCGTACTCTTCATGTAAATATTTCTTATTAAAATTACAAATATGATTTGGTCAATATCATTGAGATTTTCTCTCTTTTGTTGTTTGGTTAACATGAATGACAGACAGCAGGAATATTAGACTGCTGTCACTTTAAGAGCCGCCCGGATACAGTGTACTGTTACACGTTTTCTTTCTCAGCTGTTTGCTTTCACTTAAGACCTAAACTTCTGTGTTTATGAGGATGAAACATACAAGTGTGTTTATCACTTGTTTTAAAATCACAAATCTTAAAAACGTGTGCAAACGCTAAGTTTTCATGACCGCGTAGCACAGTGACGTCACGTGAGCATGTAACTGCAATAGAGACGATAGTCGCAAATCTCTCCCGGTTAATCATGTCTACCGGTAAATCGCCCACTCCTAGCCAGAATGAATCCTATGTGTTTTCCAGACAGTGAAAGTCAAGCTTTAAAAAAGTTGTGCAACGTCACTTTAACTAGTTTAATGAAACAAACAGTTTCTCTCCGTGTTTACTCAGTTGGGCTGTTTTACCCCTGCTTGCTGCCATCTTTGCTTTTCAGCAATTCTCTTGAGGATTAGTTTGAGCCAATCAGCTGTCCTGTAAGTGTCATGTGACTGACTCTATAGCATGGAGCAGTTCAGCTTCACTCCTGCTCGTAATGTTCAAGTAATCCTGAAGACTTTGGTTCAGGTTCTTGGGTGTTTTTGATTGGGGTTAGCAAACTCTGAAGAAACACTTGAAAATCTGTCTCACTTTTAAGAGCCTCCACAAAATATCAGACAAGACGACATCTGTTATAATAAAATATTTAACTATTGCTTTTAAAAAAAAAATAGTCCTCTCCCACTTGTTGAATGGCCATCAATTGACAAAAGCAGCTTTTTGTAACTGGGTTGTGAGGTTACTGAATCTACCAGCAGGACTGAACTGTTAGTTGTTTGTCATGGGACTGTGATGATGGTATAATTGGTTTTAAAACATAACTGTAAATAGGCCTTGTGAGCTCCAGCTATCAGTGAATGCAGTTTCCATCATTGACGTCAAACCTGGCGTGATGCATCTTCACGTGCCAAAATTTAACATGCGAGCAAATGAGTTTTTGGCGCTATGGTTGTTGAGTGAACTTCATTTCCATTTAAATCAGATAAGCTTTGTTTAGGAGATTGACAATGTAAGTTTTTGTCGATGGCTGGATTTTTGGGTGAGCTCTTCCTTTACGTCTTGTGAAGCTCTAGTTTTGTGCTTGCAACGAAGCTGAAGTCTTGAAAGCGCAGGCCGAGAGCTGAGGATCACATGCCTGCTGTCGTCACATGTCTGTTCTTATCTAATAATGGAGGCGGGTGGGCAGCCGTTGTGCTTAAAATGGACAAAGAAAACTCACAGTCCTGCTTTAACACACAACACGAGTGAAAGCGTAATGGAGAATCTGTACTCGAGTCACTGAGCCCTCAGAGCATCTGCTTTACTGTCCTGCCTTCTGTAGTTTTCCAGAAGGATCATCCACTCTGTGTATATTGTTCAACCAAAGAAGAAAGATGTGCTGAAGCAGCTGGGGAAGCTCCTGACGCCGAGCGGCTCTAAGCAGCACAGACCCGTCCTCTTCAAAGTGAGTAACATCTGAATAAAGGGTCTAGACCTTCACTTCCACATTTCTGCCCCATCCCACTAATAGGTCAAAATAGAGGTTTTCTCCCATTCTTTGTGAACTTTTTAATGACTGAGTTTGAATTAGAATTTATTTATTAACTTATTTAACCAGGAAGGTCCTGTTGAGATACAGTATCTCTTCTTCCAGGGAGTCCTGGTCAAGGAAAGGACAAAGTTACTAAAAATAAATACATATCACCACACAATGAACAAAAACAAATCACAATTTTCTAAAAACAATACAAATCCTTGTCAGTTATTAAAACGTACACTGTTCTTTATAAACAGACTTTAAAATATTTTTAAACATAGCGAGAGATGGTTCAGATTTCATATGTAGTGTACCTTGAAGCTCGTTCTATACATACGGAGCATAATTAGAAAAAGCAGATCTGTATGAAAAATTGGCCTCTTAAGCAAGAGTTTGTTGATCTGGTGTGATAAATATTTGTGCAGTATGTAAACAAACTAGATATTTGCTGTGGTAATTTACCCACCAAAGCTTTTAAAATAACACAGCATGTTAATTTTTTTTTGTTTGTTTTTTTCCCTCCTTAAGCACAATGAAGTCCATTTTGTCATTTCATATAAATTACAGTGTGTGTGGACTCTTGTACCAGAAACAAATCATAAAGCAGCATGATAAACTACATCCAGTTTTTTCAAAACATTTGAAGGTGCATTCATATAAATTATATCACTGTAGTCCAGTACTGGCAGAAGAGTACTTTCTACTAAACGTTTTCAAGCAACAAAGGAGTGTGTGTGTATATATATATATATATATATATATATATATATATATATATATATATATATATATATATATATATATATATATATATATATATATATATATATATATATATATATATATATATATATATTATATTTTTTTTTTTAAATGAAAATAAAAAGCTTATGTTGCTCTATTTTATTTAAAAAGAGCTCTCAAATTGATAGTGTTTAAGTCAGCTTATCATCGAGCAAAATACCAAGATATTTACAATATGAATGAGAATCGCCAAAAAACAAACACACAAACAAAAAAATGAAAAATCAGACAGTGTGCAAAGAAACAGAACAAATTACTGAAGTGAATCATGTCTCATGTAATCAGTTGATCAGGGGTTTAACTGTGAGGAGATACAGCTCCTCAGGACAGTTATCTAGTGTGCATTAGTTGGCTGGAAAAGTAGTTTAGAGAGGAGTATATCTGAGTGAATGTCATGAGCGTGAGTTATGACATCCACCAGTAAAACCATTATATACTGGGACTGAAAGGAGAAAGCTGTGACTTTCTTTAACTAATATATGTGGTTTCATGAAACCTAATTATGGGCAGCTTAAATGTTAGTATACAATCCAGCTTTTAACTGTTTGATGTGAATATAATAAATAGCTGTTGGCTGTAATAGTTTGAGCTGGTGTTATTTTGCTGTAGTTTACAAAAGTGCCTCTTAACCTTTGACACAACGGCCTCCTGTTGTCCAACACAATAACCTCATAGACCATAACTGTTCTCTTCAATAAAAACCATGGTAATGGAGGGAAAAATCACAAGTGTTTGCATTCAACATCTTAATCTTGTTATCACGGTCACACTTTATTTTAAGGTCCAATTCTTGTCATTAACTATGATCTTTTCCTCAAACTCCTAATTGGCTGCTTATTAATAGTTAGTAAGTTAGTTAAATTTTTAGGTATTGGTAGGATTAGGGATGTAGAATATGGTCATGCAGAATGTGTTTTATAAGCACCAATAAACAGCCAGTATGTTATTAATAGGCATGCTAATAAGCAACTAGTTAATAATGGGAATTGCTTCCTATACTAAAGTGTTACCATTATTTATTTATTTTTTTTCTTTAATATATTCGGAATGTTCACAGTCTTTACTATATTTATATTTTATTAAATGTATACATTTTATAATTTATAATTGGCATTTGAATATTAAATATGAATATTAATAATTTGGTTTAACAAAAAAAAAAAACAAGTTTTCCCGTAGTCCCCTTGAGGTCTGTTGAGAACCACTGGGTTTTTTTTTTTGTTTTTTTTGTTTTTTTTGTTTTGGGTACCATATTGAAAATGTACCAGTTTCGGAATTATTGGCAAATAAATTATATACATATTAATTGACAATTAAGGACTTGTGAGTCTCAATCGAATTATGAAGTCAATTTCCCATCCCTGATCTCAAAACTGTATTTCTTTCTGCATTACAGCGGTTGGTTTTAACGTTGAGCTCTAATGTCCTTGTTTTCTTGCATGTGAACAGCGCATCTTCCTCAAAGAAGTCTTTGAGCTTTCCAGCTACGTCGACAGAAGCCAGTTACCGTCTAGTTTGGGTGGATACCTCATATACTGCCATAAGAGCTGGGTTGCCTTCGTTAAGGTAGGAGTTTTTTGCGTATTTGCTAAGCATGTTAAATGTCTTGATGAAAGTGTCAGTGTGAGAGAGGTTTGTTTAGGGAACAGAAACAATCTTCTAAGCTCTGCAGTAAAAACTCTGGTTCCAGTGAAAAGGCCCCACCATTATAAATGCGTGCGTGTGTGAGATATCTGAATGCATGTGATGGCCTGTTCCTGTCCTCCCTCCAGCCTTCATTCAGATCTGAGCATCCAGGCGTTTCACAATAGAGCTGTGTGTGTGTTTGATTCTCGTCCGCAGCAGGGTCTCATGATCAGCCCTGATGGCCCTAGATAACGGCTGACAATTCTCTTTTTTTTTTTTTTTTTTTTTTTTTTTTTTTTTTTTTTTCAGATTCAGCAGCGGCTGTGTTTAGTCTGTGCATGTGTTGATTCAGATGTGTGTTTCATTAGCGAGTGTATGCATGAGCACATCGTCTCTATTGTGTGTCGCCCTGGAGAAGCTTCAGAGGACCGTCATCTGAGGTCATTAGCATGTGAAAGGACTGCACTCTATCTCTGGTGCGCTCGTCATCGCTGTCTTTCTCATGGGTTCACTCAGGGTTTGATTGTGTCTTTCAGATCTGATCTAGGCTTATTTCAGCCTTCATTTGAGCTTTAGTTAGGGTGTGCTCCTCAGGTTAAGACTGATGGGGCATATTCGTTTCTTTTGGTACTTTTGGTAACACTTTACATAAAGCCTTTGTGTAATACATTATAAAGGGTTATTAAAGGTTATGATGCATTATAAATATTCATAATGTGCGTTGTAATACATTATATATATCTTGCTGTAAATAATTATATCTGAATTTAAAGTGCATAGTGTTACAATGAACTGATACGTGTTATAATGTATTAACCGTGATTACAGTAATTCATGAGATTGTTCATTACAAGACTAAAACTACTTTTATGATGCGTTATACATAAAGGCTTTAAATAAAGTGTTACCAAACTTTTAAAGTGTCATGAAAGCCGTCTGTTTCAGCACTGGTCTTTCACACCTTAGATCTGAAAAAGACTCCAGAAATGAGCGTGTAAAACTGGAAAAGTGGGTGTGTAGAGGGGAGAAAACAACTAATAAAACACCCATTATACGGACAGATGAATATTAAAAATATATATATATATATATATTTAAAACAAAGAATAAAGGCATAGTTACTCTTCTTTGGATTTTCAGTCTATATCATTGTTTGCTGTTTATCACAATCTGTCGTGTCATTGCGTTCATGATCAGATCTGCTACTGTATCTGGATCTTATTTGCGTATATTTCATCTGAAGAAGACATGAATATGCTTGCAAACACGGTGCTGGTTCATGTTTGGGGCACGAGAGAATATTAAATATGCTCACCAAACTTGAAACACGCTTGCTCCGGTCCAGATATGAACTCTGACCGGCTCAGAGAGTGTTGTTAAACTCATCCGTGTTCAGCGCAGAAACCTCTCTCATGCACACTCCTCGTGTTGTTACATATTAAATATTGTTAGTCATGTTACAACCTCATGCATAACACAGCGCAGTGATTGGATCATAAGAGTTCATTCTCATGAATAATACTGAGAAAAGCTCTGAAAACTGATGACATAGACACATACTCATTAGCCACAGCAGCCAGTCATCACAGATTAACACACACTCGTCCTCTTACATGAGGTCGGTTCAACTTTACTTTTTGAACCGGAAGAACGAAATTACTCCCAAAAATGAAAAAATAATCACTTTTCCCTTAATAATTGACACAATAAGTGCTATTGTTGTTTTCACTGATGTGCAACCTTTTCATATTTGTGACCCTGGAGCACAAAAGCAGTCTTAAGTCGCTGGGGTATATTTGTAGCAATAGCCAACAATACACTGTATGGGTCAAAAGAAAAAACAATTTTATGCCAAAAATCATTAGGATATTAAAGGTGTCATAGGTGATTGTCTTCAGAAACATTTTTTGTTATTCTGGTTGAAAGTCTCTTCACATCCTGATAGCAATCATTAAGTTAAGTGGTCTAAGTGTATTTATCTGTATTTATATATTCTGTGGAAGGTGTAGGACCAAGAAATGTTCG
>JAFVLL020036685.1:0-11048 GCA_021397915.2 Tor tambroides | reverse complement strand
TATTATGAGTTTGATTGTGAATAATGGTGTGGTTTGAGGACAGAAACACTCTCACCTGTGAGTACCAGAGCTGTTCACAGTCAGACTGCTGGAAGTGAGTGAATCTATCAGCAGAAACTCTGAACTCAAACCCGTCTGTGATCTGAATCTCTGAACACGTCACATTCACACTGCTCTCCATCATCCAGCACTGACAGAGAGAGGGATTACTGAGTCAAATAACCTGTCAGTTATTGCACAACTGTCTTTTTTTAAATGCACATTTAAAAATGATTGAAAAATGTGTTGATGCATGATGTAAAAATCTCCAAGAAAACATGGTTATTGATATGCATTATGAATCTGTCACCATCCACCGATTCAAAAGACCAGCAAATATGTAAAAATGTTCCACAGAATAAAAGAAAGTGATGAGGGTGAGAAAATGTAACAAATAAAATAAAAATTAAAATAGGTGAATGATCATGCAAAGGCAAAAAGAACCTCATGCAAACTTTTTTTGTGTCATGTTTCCTTTTTAACCGTGAATCCCCGTTTAGAGGCTGAACTGTGCTCTCCGTACATGAGGAAATAAAGCACACAGACACAAACATGTTGTGATAGTTTCATACACCATTCATACAGTAAACGAGCAGTTATCCTCTTCTCATAAGCGCTCTGTCTCTTTACTCTCATCATGTCTGATATGATCGAACTGTGAGACTGAGAAAACAATTCATAGAGAGTTACACGACTCCAGCAGAAAGATGTGGTAAAAGTAAAATCACTGAGTCCTTCAGCCATCTTTACACCGCACAGATCACAATTCCAAAATAAAATAAAATAAAACAAACACAACGCAAAACAGTAAAACATTTTACCTCTCTTTATATAAAACAATAAAACTTCTTACCACTCTTTATATAAAACACTTCACATTGAGATCTTTTCTCAGGAAACGCCTGTGTGGATTTCCTGCCTCAGCCATGCACTTTAGTCGCTATCACGCATTAGCTAAAAAAATCCCTGATGCTTTCATTCTTGTAAATCCGCCTCACTGTCTAATGAAAGAAGACGGCGCAGAATCCAGATTTACATTTACAAGGATCCAGATTTTAGCATCAAAATGAAATCAAAAGTCAGTGCAGTGCATCTAGTCAAAAGAGTACCAAAAACATTTCAACATTCTTTCCTCCTCTTATAATTGCGTTATAAAGCTGTTAATCAGGCGTAGCTTCATATTTAAGAGTAGCATGTAATTCGTACCTGTAGTAGCTCGGGCATCCGAACACAGTGAGTCAGCCTGTTACTACAGCCTTTAACACACGCCTGTGTCTTAGTTCCGGGGTCAGTCTGAAGCACACAGAAACAAGCACAGGATGGGTTTTCGGGTTTCCGGGTTTCCAATTAAACCTTGCAGATGTAATGACCGATGCACTAGTTTAACAGCAGAGATTAGTATTCATTAATTAGTTTAATACTGCATTTAATGTAGAGATCAGAACAAAGCGAAGGCGGAAGCAGCTAAAAATGGTGTCATGGTGTCACGTGGTTGGTATTTCTTATAAGTGATTTCCGAAGATGCACGACTCCAAGCGACTCTGGCCGAGTAGAACATGAACTGAAAGAAACTTGGTCAGATTTGAATCTTCTTTAGGAGGTTTTCGAGGCTTTGAGGTACAATTATAGAATTTGTTGCATGGGTCGTCCAAGGTATTTTATCTGAAGTATGCTTTAATTTTACTGTTTAGCCTATTAGTTCAAATTAGGATTGATAGTAGTAGAGGATTTTTAACACTATTTAACGTTGTGTTTGATGAGAAATACATCATATTTGAAGATCATTCACATTCACTTGACACTAAAACAAATTCCGGTAGCACTTCACTGTAAGGTTTCATTAGTTAATGATAGTTAATATACACTGTAAAAAATAAATATTTGAGAAAATGTAAAAATAAATAAATAAATAAATAAATAAATAGGGCAGCTTGATGCAGTAAGACTTTTGAGTTCTCAATAATAGTATTTTAGTTCTTCTCAGTAAAACTTTGTTCAGCCGATGTATATTTGTTTGTTCAGGCAATGCTGATTGTCTTATTTTGCTGATAGAAATATTCTTGTCACAGCAACCGAAACAACAATTAATATTGTTGAGGTAATTTTTTTTTTTTCTGTTTCCTGGAAAAAAAAAAAGGCATGTTAAAAAAGTTTCCATATTATAAATTTTATGTTTATTTACGAATGGCAACCTTAATGGATATCTTAGTGCAATGTGCAGATAACATTGTCGTTGCTTGCATAACCTCTTACAAGACTAAAATATCCAGGAATGGGAAGTGGTTGAACATAATCTCTGCCTCGAAACTAGACTCACAAACCTCAAGAACGCCATTTTCTTGAAACCACATAAAAACCCTTGTCAAATTACACCAAACGTTGTCCCAAATTGTCAAAAACAGTTGTCTGAACAAAGAATTTCATATTGTCGAAATGTTAAAGCTTTGTGAGTTCCCAGCATGCATTGCAACATGAATAAATTATCCAGCTACTGTTATAGGATTGTTTTTTGCTGTTTGCTGACTTCATTAAAACTTTTTTGTTGTTGTTTTGTCATTATTCTTACTTATTTGTTGTTCTGTGATGCAAAGGGCTAATATTTTTAACAGTTGTTGACAGTGGCGTACCGTGGGGTTTCAGTCAGGGCCTTCTGTAAGCAACTGTAAACTACATGTACACATCTTACACATCTCTGTTACAGCTAGCACAGCTATATGCATATAATGCACATATTACGCTGCACGACAGGCTCTCAACAACAATGACGGTTGATCAACAATTTCAGCAGTAGGCTAGATTAGTGTGGGTTAAATGCGGAGTAAATTTCCCTACATGGATCAGTAAAAGTAATCTGCCATGCACATTCACGTCACTCTAAAATGACGACGCGCCCACAGCAGCAAAACTGTACAAACGCTGGGCATCCACACACCACACCACAGTATTATCAACGCACCACGTACACCTCCATAACAGTGTGCATGATACAATACTCATCAAATAATAACGCACTCACCTGTCACTTGTAATTAAAGTCCATGGGTCTGTCATTCCATGTCCATTTACACAGCCAACAAAATAACTTGTGCTCGCTGCTAGCAGTTAGCCACTCATAACACTCATAGTTGAAATCTTTGAAATGGCGCATAAAAACTTTGCAGGCCTTTGGGGTGTAGGTCTTCCTTTCTCAGTTATTCTCTTTTGTCTGCAAAAGAGCGCCTTGAAAAAGGTGTTTTTAGTAGATCGGCAACCAGATCTGGTGTAGGCACCGATGACTGCACCTGTCATTTTCTTTTCGTTTATTTTCACTTTCGTTCCTTGGAAATCCCTGATTAAAGGGGCGGTCTAAAGCTGGGGGTAGCACTGGGAACGTAGCTGGGCCCAGAGGGGCTGAAAAATTTCAAATCAAAAATTTCAAATCAAATTTCAAATGTCAAAATTTGATTGCGTTTGATTGGAACATTTTCACGATTGGAACAGTTAAATTCAAGTTTTTTTGTTTTTTAAATACCAAGTGGACAGCACCAGACAGTGAGTTTGAGTATGTTTGATCATTTCAGCCTTCTCAAATAAACATGATTTGAGACATAAAAACTTCATGCATTTCACAATATACAGGTGCATCTCAATAAATTAGAATGTCGTGGAAAAGTTAATTGATTTCAGTAATTCAACTCAAATTGTGAAACTCCTGTATTAAATGTAATAAAAAAAACATTTTTAGTGAATTGTTGGCCTTCTGGAAAGTATGTTCATTTACTGTATATGGACTCAATACTTGGTAGGGGCTCCTTTTGCTTTAATTACTGCCTCAATTTGGCGTGGCATGGAGGTGATCAGTTTGTGGCACTGCTGAGGTGGTGTGGAAGCCCAGGTTGATTTGATAGCGGCCTTCAGCTCATCTGCATTGTTGGGTCTGGTGTCTCGCATCTTCCTCTTGACAATACCTCATAGATTCTCTATGGGGTTCAGGTCAGGCGAGTTTGCTGGCCAATCAAGCACAGTAACACCATGGTCATTGAAGCAGCTTTTGGTACCTTTGGCAGTGTGGGCAGGTGCCAAGTCCTGCTGGAAAATGAAATCAGCATCTCCACAAAGCTTTATATATATATTAGTATTACAATTACAACATCAATATTGTAACTTATTAGTAACATTTGCACTTTTAATGTAATGCAATAGTTTGTCAATGCAACATTTTAGTGCAGCTTTCACTAACAACTGCAGCTGAATTTATATTGTATCAAAAAATTCACTGTTATCCCAGCGGTCACATGTTCACTCACTCTGTGACCACACTCCACAAAACTGAATATCTGTGAATTCATTTATTAATACTAGACACCTCAAAGATAATGTGGACCAATAATCTTTGACATATTTTTTTATGTTAACATACTTTACTAGCCTTTTGTAGTCATCATCTTCTCATGGTGCAAACTGTAAATAAACTGCTCTGGTCATGTGACAATCTGCACTAATCATGTGACACTGCACATATTTAACTGAGAAGCTTAATTTTTTTTTCCATATTTGCAGAAAAATGCTCTAAAACATCAGGTGTTTTCAGAGTTTTATAAATGAAAACCTTCTTTACGGTTGTTATTGTGACCGGTGGGATTAAATGGGTTATAATCACCTTCGCATGACAAAAAAGAAAAAAAGTTATAGGCTATTGAAGCATGTACACGTGTGCTATGTGCAGGTTTTTAGTCATAACATGAGAATAAGTGACCGCTGGGCCGCTGCTCTGCAAAACTGAACAGGTTTTCCTCTTTGAGCTTGAAGAACTCAGATTCACAGAATAATTCAGATGGAAGTGCTGTGATCTCACTGAAATAAAGTCATTGATCTGTCATCATTCACTCGCCCTCATGTCCTTCAAACCTGAGTGATTTCATCCGTCAAACACAGAAACTATGGAATGCTAATCCTGCCATATTTAGAAATAAGTAAATAATTAAATGTACAAAGAAATGTAAAAAAGCAAATGTAAATAAATAAATAAATAAATATGTAAATACATGTACAAAGAAAAGTGTAACGTGGTGAACGAGACGTGTGGATCCAAGTGCAAGCTTTTTTATTAAAAGACGTAGTCACAAACAAACGAGGTCAAAAACACTGGCAATCAGGTATGGCACGGGCAAGACACAAGAGTAGTCCTTAGAACAAGCGTGGGTCGACGATCGGCAAACAAGATCCAAGAGGGCAAAGCATTGAGATAATCCAGGTACAAGTGCAGTAATCCGAGAGTAATCCGCAATTCCAATTGTGAGACAAGGGTTAATCCACGATACGAGGGTAGGAAACAGGAAACAAGACTATAAACAAAACAAACTAAACAGACTAGAGAACGCAGAATAGCTCGGTAAGACAGCTAACACTAGGAGAGTGTTATACGCAGGACAATACTCGGCAGAGAGGAAGAGGAAGTCCATAGTTTAAGTAGGGTGTGTAATCAGTGCAATCAGCTGTGTGATCAGAGCAATGTGAGATAGTCCTCAGGTGTGAGCGTGATCAGTGTAATCAACTGTGTGTGTGTCAGTGGCCCAGATGATGAATGTAGTCAGGGTAAATAATGAGCTGTGTTGAAATGCCATACTTGCATCCTTTATCTACTATTTCTGCAGCACAGCATGCTGATATGTATACTGCGCATAGTATGCTGCAAATTTTCTGTACGCATGAAATACCGGATGACCTACTATGTGCCAGAATCTGCTAAATATAACTCAAGTACATTGAAATCCCAGTACAGAAGCTGTGTTCCGAATGGCATACTATCATACAACTCCTACTATACTGCAGTATGCTGTGTGAATACTGTGAATAGTATGTGAATTTTCTGTATGCATGGAATGCACGGATTGCCTGCTACATTTGCTGAAATTTGATGTATGCATCTGAAGACGCTGCATGGGATACTGTTTCCCAGAACACAACGTTCTCCATGTGACGTTTCATCTTCAAACGCGGGAGTGAACTGGAGGCGGGGAATAGTAATTATAGGCTAAATATAAGACTTGTTTATGCATATATACATATACATGTAAACTACAAACTATCCTGCGTATCTAAAAACAATTTTGTTAGTAGGACATAAATTGTACTTTAATCTCTGCGGCACTTTTCCTATCAAGTCAAATGACGTCACCTTTATCTCTATAGCGCTTTATACATTGTTTCAAAGATATTACATAATAATATTAATATTGCAGTAATATAATACATAAAATGTATAAATAAAATTTATATTTTTTATATTAATTTTTTAATTAATATTTTTCTCCGGCCACCAATGCCTGGCTGTGCACTGCAAAAGACACGCCTGTTTCTGTAGTATCAGTGGCGCAGTGAGTTAAAGACGCGAGATGTGTGCTGTTGATGCAAGCGATCTGAGTTCGATTCTGCCTTTTGTCAAACTCGTGCAACTCCTTTTCCCATCAAATACCAGATCAGAAAGGCATTTATTTTCATATTAGTACACAATATTGCCCAACTGAATTCGTTTCATAATTGAAGAACTTTAGGTAAATTGAAGAACTTTAACTGTAAAAAAACAAAAATAGATAATTATTTATAATTTTATTTCCTTATTTATGTATTTTTTATATTTTTTCCCACATTTATGTATTTATACAAAAATTAAGTAAATATTTGAAAAGTGGAGATTAAACACCTCATTAATAATACAGTGTGTTTAGCTGTAGGTAGATTTTTGTCCTAATAAAGTGGCGTTCATCAAATAAAATTTATGATAATTTAGACTCAATATGTTATTGCATACTGTTTTATAATGTACACTGCAGTATTGAAGTATAAATATCTGCCACCTAACATCTGTTACACACCTGTTGCTAAGAAAATGCTGCTATTTATTATTATTTCCATTGGTATGACTAGAATATATCTTTTTCCAGATAGTATAACACAATATCATTTAAAGACAGCTCATTCAGTTCAGTCCAATAGCCTAAAGTTCTTCAATTATGAAACGAGTTCAGTTGGGCAATATTGTGTACTAATATGAAGCCTTATTAACAAGCCTTTGTAAAAAGAATAGTTAGCACATTTGTTTGTAAGCTAACAACCTTGACAGCTGTGCTGAATTAATGTTTGTGTTTGTCATGTGACAATTAAGCATACTACTCTGAAACATTTGTTGCTTATTGTATACTGTTTCACACACTATTCTTTAAAAAATAGTAGGCAGTATGCACTGTGTACTGGGCAGTAAGCAGTAAGCAGTAAGCAAGTATGCCATTTCGAACACAGCCATAGTTTGTGTAGTGCAAAAGTCAATGTGGTGAGTGAGTGACCTCTGGTGGTGACAGAACAGAAGATCACGAACCGGATTGGTGACAGAAAGTAAAAAAAACAAAAATAGATAATTATTTATAATTTGATTTCCTTATGTATTTTTTATATTTTTTCCCACATTTATGTATTTATACATTTATTTATTGCCACTTTTATTTATTTTAACCTTTATGTATTTACGTATTTATTTCCACATTTATATATTTCCACATTTATTTATTTCCACATTTATATATTTCCACATTTATTTATTTCTACATTTATTTATTTTCACATTTATATATTTCTACATTTTTTTGCTCGTAGGGTAATAAGGAGGGCGTGTTTTCCTGCAGGAACAGCAATCGATCCAGAGTAGTCGAGGGGTAAGCTGTGGGGCCACAGTGACAACTTGTGATGCCCAAACGAAGTACATGAAGTGTAGCCTACATGAAGCGAGTCATGAAGCGCCTGTTGATAGTGTGTGATGAATGGCTTAGATGGGCGATATGGCCAAAGTCTTATGTCACGTGGGGGGTTGTTTCAGCCGGGAAGTGTGCAATCTGTGATCGCGTGCACTTGCTGAAGCTCGTGAAAGCGTGCAATGGCATGCGCGCTGTTTTTTAGGTTTCACTTTCAACGCATACAACTCATGTTTCCAATAATCGGAACAGAAGCAGGTTACTGCAGAAGATTTGTCGCCTCGCGCCGCTTCCCGTGTGGACAGTCACCGCATCAACTGATTACAGTGGGGTCTCTTGGTGTAGACACGGCTTTAGATACGGATTGATCACAGGTTTTAGGCTGGAAATATCCAGAATTAGGTCAAACAAAAGGTGTCCATGAGAAAGATGCTGGTGAAACACACACACAATGCATTGAACATATAAGCATCATGCTCATCCAGACAAAAACCAAAAACAACATTGAAGACATCAGAAACAAACCTGTGAACTGATGTTCAGGGGTATTTAAAAAAAACCTTTTAATGATACGTTTAATATGAGAATAAAACAGACACTAGGTGGCGCCAAGTCACTGTTTTAAGGAGTGAGTTCAATCCATTCAACTGATTGCTTCAAACAGGTTGCGCTGATTACCAAAACACCACCTGCTGCCGCGCGCTGCTGTGGATTTGTTTCTGTGATCATTATATGTAGGCCTAATGTGTTATTTAAAGAAATAAAACATCTTTTCATGATAAAATGATAAAAAAAGATGGCAAGTAGGGGACATGTTCGGGGGAACACAACTTGTTAAGTTGAGAGAACAACATTTATTTATCTTGGCCATGCGTTTAATGCACGAACCTGTGTGACCATAGCAACCTTTGATAATCAGAAATTAATATTATGATTGAATTAATATTAAACCATAGCCTACCATGCTGGCCAATATGTAGCCTAATAGGCTATTCTTCCTTTCTTTATTATTAGTGGTAGGCTGTTAGTATTATCATAATCATCATCATCATCGTTATCATAGCCTATATCCAAAATGAAATTAAATAGGCTAACCTATATGAAATAGGCATGTGTAATTTAGGTCTAATCATTTTATGACGCATTGTGATTCTGATGTGGGATGGCGCAGTGGATAAGACACATGCCTTTGGTGTGAATCCACTGTGTGACACCAATGTGTCCCTGTGCAAGACACTTAACCCCTAGTTGCTCCAGAGGCGTGCGACCTCTGACATATATAGCAATTGTAAGTCGCTTTGGATAAAAGCGTCAGCTAAATGAATAAATGTAAATGATGTAGGCTAAGCGATTCTGCATAAATGTTACTAAATAGGCCTATCATACATATTAACTTACTGTTGTAAATAAAATAACTCTTGTTATATGCTATCTTAATTAACAAAAGTTGCGTATGACTTTGGAAGCAAAGCAATTCATTGCGTCTGATGTTTCCAGATAATCTTAATTACCAGATAACGAACGTCTTTAAACTTTAAAGTTTAAAGCAATATATCTGCGCACATTTTGGTTTTTATGAAAAGAACATGCATAAATGAGAAAATAATGCAGGAAGAGCTAGTTTTTAAATACAATAAGCCACAAAAAAGATCTCAATGTGTTACTGGCGTTGACTGGCTCACCTGCGTGCAAGGAAAGCTAGCTATGCAACACTGAATTACTTCAAAATATATCTGTCTCGTCGAGTATTCGCATAAATGGGTATGTCTTAAGCGAAAGCAAACAACTGTGTTAAATTTTGATGTGTAACATTAGATCTTGGATATTAATATAGTACACCTGCTGCTCTCTGTGTCATGTTAATATAGAAAAGAGGGAAATCACTGCTCTTGACCAGAGTGTCGGCTGGTTCAAAATTGTTACTAGCCCTGCCACAAATATAAAATAGTGTTGTTATCGTTATTTTTGATACCCAAATTTTAGATAACAGTTCAGTTTTACAATTCTAGATACCACAACAAAAACTAATGAAAATAAAGTTCAAACATCAAAGTCAACAGTCAGTAAATAAGAAAAAATTAACAAATTATAAGCAGTAACACACACAAATAAATAGAAGGTACAATTTAAACAGTACTTTAGGTTTTGGGGTTTGTCAATGCTATCTCAAGACGATGTCCATTGCGATGGAAATTAAAAAAACAAAACAAAAAAAGCAAAAAAAAAACAAAACAAAAAGAACACCTGTGTTCTGCAAAGGATCTTCTAAATGAATTTGAAATGTATCACTTGATAGTCTTATAATAGGTGCAAGTTGATGAGAATATATATCTGCATATAAAAGTGGTCTTCCTCCTCTTCCTGTCTAGTTGGCCAAAGTCGGTCCTGGAGAGCCACAGTAGCTTCAGCTCCATCCCTAACCAAACACACTTGAACAAGCCAATCAAGACAGGTTAAAGCCAGGCAGGTGTAGCTGAACTCTGCTGGACTGTGGGCTCTCCAGGACTGGTTAAACGGTTTAAAAAGTCATTGGTTATTTTTAAGGAATAGGCTAGTGATAACCATGTTGTGTGTGCAGAGACACCAGCGCGAGCTGAACTGTTCAACATGGAACAGCTTTTTCTTTCGTTTGGTTAAAGGCCCCTAAGAGAAATATAGTTTGCATATTCATTCCTTTATATGTAGCCTATGAATTTATCCTGTTTTTTTTTCGTTCAAAAACGAAATGTGACATGAATCTTGTTCTTTTGTGTATCATATTCTTAGGCCTAATTTAATTCTAATTGATCATAATCTTGTCGGATAATTATCGGTTAACGAGCTTCGGTTACAGCAGAAAGAACTGAGACCAAGCGGGAAATAAATAGGCTAGCCTACAAAATGTAGGCTAATCCAAAATAATAGCCTACGTGAATGGATTTAAAAGACTTTGGGATGAGATTAATATTTTAGCTTAAATATTCTTTTTACATTTTGAATTTAAGAAAGTGCAGAAATAGGGAGCGCAGGGCACAAAGTAACGCGGGGTTAGTTTTTTTAATATTTCCACACATGCTAGCTTAACCAAATTTACAGTGTTTACTAGTTACCATATCAATATTATATAGAGAAAAAAAGTGCGCCAAAATTCAGAAGTTTTTTGAAGATATCGCTGAACATTTATTTTACCATAGTAAAATTATATTCCTGACTTAAGTAAATTTTTCATCTCAGTTTTTATTACTAATTTAAAATGAGACAAATCTGCTATTATTTTAATCTCCAATCTGTTATTTATCAGTTTAG
>JAFVLL020036684.1:125123-126707 GCA_021397915.2 Tor tambroides | reverse complement strand
TGTGTGGATTTACATGAAATTAACCTGAGATCTTTTACAGATGTGATGCTGACCCATCTGCATTGGCAAACTACGTTGTGGCGTTAGTAAAGAAGGATAAACCAGAGAAAGAACTCAGAGCGTTGTGTGCGGATCAGTTGGACGTTTTCCTTCAGAAAGGTATCGGTAAAAAGTCTTCACATAGCTGTTTATTTTAAATTTAGAAACTGTTGTGAATGGCTGTGCACATAAGTATGCAATTATTAGTGAATTCAGGCCCTTTGTGTTTAATCTCTTGTCGAATATGAATGATCTAAAAAGATTATTATGCGCTTTGGGTGTTTGCTGAATTGATTCATTGTTCTCTTCGTTTCACAGAGACTACAGGGTTTGTCGATAAACTCTTTGAATGTCTAACCACCAAAAATTATTTGGGAAATCCAGCTGCTAAAGAAGAGAGTAAAGTCCCAGTGCAGAAGCTTGAGGAGAAGGAAGAGGTAAATATTTTTTATTGTTTATAATGTCGTGAAATGTAAATGGTATTCTTACACAGCTCTGTATATAAAGTTGGATACAAAAGTGTATTCAAATTATACTGTATAATCGCATAAAGCGAAATGCTTGTTTATAGCATTGAAAAATGTAAACTGTATTATCTCCCAGCACTATAAGATGCAACTATAAGGCATTATGATGTTATAATTATACATTTCTGTAAAAACAATGTGTTGTTAAAATCGCATAAAAATAAAATTGACTTGATTTGACATGTATAGTGGTGCACTACACTCCTCGATAGTCATGACAGATTTCTAGTGCAAATAAATAAATTGTGTTATTATTATTAACTCATTTACATTTGTTTTCAGACTAGTCATGTTGAAGATGATAAGGATAACAGAAGAAGAAGAAGCCCGTTAAGGAATCGTTCTGACTTCAATGAATCAAGGTTGGTCTTCAAAAATGTTTCTCTTCCTTCTGATTGTGTTGGGTCTTGTGTACATATAAAGGTTACAGTTGTTTTTTATTCTTCAGTGTCACATGATCCTTCAGAAATCATTCTAATATGGTGATTTGCTGCTCAAGAAACTTCTTTTTCTTCTTATCAGTGTTGAAAAGAATTCTTCTGGAAACCGTGATATATTTTTTTCAGGATTCTTTGATGAAAAGAAAGTTGGGAAGAGCAGTATTTAAAAGAGAATTTCTTTGTAACGATGTAGAAGTCTTCATTGTCACCTTTGAGTTTAATCAATATAATGCATCTTTGCTCATTGAAAGTATTCATTTCTTCAAAAAAAAAAAAAAAGTTGTCCAAACATGGTACCTCAGGTTATTCCATGGAACTGTCACACTGGACATGAGGCAGTCAAATCTGTCCAGTGTATATATCATCCAGACACATATCAGTAACACACAGTATCTATACGTCTGAACTCAGGGCTAGAGATGACCGCAGGAGAGACGACCGTAAGCGGTGGGAACTGGACCGTCACGGAAAGAGCGGAGAATCATACCGAGACCGTCATGAGCGGCGAGGAGGAAGCTCACGGGGGAGAAGCTACAGTCGAAGCAGGAGTCGTAGCCGCAGTGGCAGCCGTGGAAAGA
>JAFVLL020036684.1:57623-122623 GCA_021397915.2 Tor tambroides | reverse complement strand
TTAAACTAATGTCACACTTATGAGCTTTTTTTCTTTAATTAATTAACTAGTATTGTAGTGACTTTTTTTTTCTTGGTGAAAAACTGAACACACTGGTGTTCTAGAATAACCACAGGTGTACTTCATCACATTAAATACGAACATGTTTGACTAATCTTTGACAACCAGAAAGTGTACAAAAACATTTTTGTTCAGTTAAAATAATAGATTTACTGATTATATAATAGAATGATAGATTTAGCATGTTTTAAGCATGTTAAACTAACAAACATTTTGTGAAAAAGCTTAGTGCACTTGTACTATTTTTCTTAAATAAATGTGACTTAGTTTGATATTTTCATAATTAAGGTCCAAATACATTTTGGAGCCACTGGATGTCTCAAATCTAAGTCCAATGATGTATAACACATCAGAAACACTCATGTGTCTTGATGTTCTCTAAGGATGCATTTTACTCTTTGGGGTGTCTGTTTCTAAAGCATCGCTAATGACTGTGGTGTTGCAGTCTCATTGCATGGCCTTCTGGGAGCGGTGTTAAACCGGCAGTGTTTATATTTACTACCCTTTCTTTCTGGAGCGAGGGTATTTGTCACACTTCTGGGAGTGGCAGGAGAACGTCCACAGGGATGCCTGAAGGATGGCTGGTTAGCTCGATTAGCCCTGATCTTATTAAACAAGCTGTGATTTGGCGCGTTGACAGGAAAGAGACGTGACGATCCATACAGCACTGTTTACACGGAGCAAACTCCGCAGACGAATGACCAGAAGTTCATCCACCTTGACAAGTATTTGTATGAAATACTTGTATCAGGCTCAAACGTCAAAGTGCTTTAGAAAAAGCGTCAAGCTTTGCGTTTATGCTGTTGTGAGATTGTTGATTTTAATGTGGGTTTCTTTTTGTTGGCAGAGAAAGGATTTTGCATACGAGGCGATCTCTGTCCTTTTGACCACGGTAATGACCCTCTGATCGTGGATGACGTCACGCTTCCTACCATGATCCCATTTCCACCCCCACCAAGCCTGCCCCGGATGCCCATGCCGCCGATGACAGAACCTCCTCCTGGCATGCCCATGCCCATGCCGCTGCCCCCTCCCCACGGACAGCCTCCGCCTCCAGGCATCTACCCCATGCCAGGTAAGTGTCGTTTTGATTTCAGCATGCTAGACTAGCTTTTTCCTCGGTTAAGTTTAAACAAATAAATAAATGTATAATCTTTGCTTGCTTATTTATCATTATTAATTTAGCAATATGTTTATTACATCATCTTTTATTTTTTTTAACTGATGTTAAATTCTTTGAAAAATTAATGTTTTCATTTATTAATTATGAATTGAATTCTTTACATTTTATTAAAAGTAGACAATTATTAATCCTTTCAATTTCAGTTTATTGTTAATGTTTATGAGTTGACAAATCTTAGTCACTTTTTTTTCATTTAAGTATTTTTTTTATTGCTCATCAATTGACATTAAAATCTTACAATTATAGACCCTTTTTCTGTTAGTAAACATTGTGATGTTTTTCTGTGGGCGGAGCTTAGGTGGAGGCAGAAAGATTCCACTGACCACTTCACTAACGCTAGCTATGAAGTTTGTTAGCTTGTTTTTTTTTAACAGTGACTGGAGAAAATCCGATTTTACCTGCATATGTAAGGTCAATCACTGTCCGGGACCACGATTGTTATTTGAAAAGATTAACTTTAACGGACGAAACCAGATCAGCCGAATTGTAACGTTACACGCTCACTTGGATGTTACAGAGCTTGGATGATCTGACAGGATTACCTCCGGTTGAGTGACTCGCATGTAAACTCACCATGTCTGTCTAGTCATGAATGTATACATTTCAGTTTCAGCAATGTATTTCAGGCAACTATTTTTACAGCTACATTATTATTCCAGCCACAGTTAATCACAACAGTGTACAATTACAAATGATTAAGCACATAAATCGTCAGTTTGTTGTTTTACACACATGCACACAGACATTATTTCATACATGACATAGTCGTGATGCTAGAAATCTTCAGACACGCCCATAACAACAAAAGACAATACTTTATTGAACCTTTTCTGATAAGTGTGCGCTGCAAACGCGAGCATTTTTGACGATCGTTTCTGTCCAGTCCGCTCGTTTTATCGCGTTTAACCACAGCTGTCGTCGGTTTTTTGTCAGGCAGAGGCAACAGGTATGCGATCAAATTTCTAATTTGAGGCTGTATTACGTTGATTCTGGCACCCAACATCACAACAAGATGATATTTTAAGCTCCATATGTAGCCGAATCTGTGCTGGTTTGAATTGGCCGCCTCCAGTTTTCCCTTTGTTTTGCCTCCAGCTAGCGCTGTGACATAATTGTGACGTCGGCCCTAAAAGGGTCTATAGGTAACAGAATAGAATTTTCCAGAAAATAAGTCGCACCTGAAATAAAAAACCCGCAAGGTCAAAATTGTTTTTTTGAGAGAAGAAACCAAAAAACATAAACACACACGCACAGATTAGTCACATCAGCATTTAATTATTTCTCAATGTAATCATAAAATTTTAGTCTAACACACCAGTAAACAAAAACCCAACATTAAAAACACTATAAACGTGCTTTAGTTTTAGTCACAGATTCTGACATTTTACACGTTTACACTTATGGGATGCTTATGCTAATGAGATGAATCTTGTGATTAATAGTTTTGAATGCTTGCAAACACATGGTACATTTTTAACCAAAGGGAAAGAACTTCCATGCCATTTTAGCCATGTTTGATTAATAATGGTTTATAATTTCAATTTAATTTATTGTTAATGTTCATGAATTAACAAAAACCCTTATTTTTTTTTACAATTTCTTTAAGTATTGATTGATTTTTTTTAAATTATTATTATTATTTTAATGTTTATCAATTGACATTAAAATCTTACTGTATGCATCACAGTATTTTACAGAAAATAATTTGCACAAGGTCACACAGATAAATCGCATCAGTGCAATTTTATTGTTTAATTCAGAATAATGTAAAACAGCTGTGAATAAAAATGAAACATTCACAAACATTAAAAACACTATAAAACACATTTTTTGAGTTTCCCTCATTCTACAACAAATCCTTTGAATTTAACAGCATTCAGAACAAAACACGAAAGAAAAATGTAAAAGTATAAACTGTAAGACAAACATAAATTATAGTGGCTTTCATCATAAGCAGGAGCATTTATTATAAACGCCAAGCCTAAACAAATTTATTTAAAGCGAAATTGATACTACCTGCATGTGGGAAATGCACTATACATGTTTTGCATTTTTGACATAAATTCCAAAGCGACTTGTATAATGCAATTAAAGATGCAACATGTTTCAGATTATAAAAAATGTGACTTAGATTCTGGCTAATACGGTAAATGCATTTCTTAATTATTCATTTCTATGAATTTGTTGAAATGTAGCAAAATCTTGGACTCTAAATCTTGAGTATGACTTTATATTAACAGCATGGAACTTGAAATGATTGTCCTAAAGTTAGCTGTAGAGAGTGTGGTTCAGTTTGCTCTTGTCTTGTTTTAGGGCCTCCTCTAATCCCAGCTACTGGGATAGACACTCCACCCCACTCCAGAACCAGCACCTCTTCCCCTTTGGCCATGCCTGGAGTGGGACCACCTCCTCCACCACCACCACCACCTCCTCCTTCCTCTTCTTCCTCCACTTCTGCCTCTCTCCACCCTCAGTACACTCTCTCTGAATGTAAGCCACTGCGCTTTCCTGTTCTCAGCTTGAGCAGTGGTGCTTCTAGAGCTTACTGTCTATAAGTGTGTTTTAAAGGGGTCATATCATGGAAAACATGTTCTTTTGGAAGAAAACGTCTGGTTTTGATGCACTGCACAGATACTCTAATTACTCAGTTTTTCCCATCCATATCAGCATCAGCATCCATCCCATTTTAAGTGGACTTCAGGGAAGAAAGTATATGACCCCTTTAAAGAAAAACGAGCCTCTTTCTGTTGGTGGTGGTTCTGGTCTTGTGTGTACTTTAATTCACTTGAATCAGGGATATTTTTTTCCTGAAGGCTGCAGTAACAGATTCTGACCATGTAGTTGTGCTGTTGCTGCATTATACTTCTTGCAGCTTTTGAGCTTATTTTTCTATTATTTAAAATTGAAAAACAATCTTAAATAAAGAAAATTGAGACGGTGCTTGCAAACACATTTGGTCTTTTTTAAATTAAGTAAAGGGAAATGAGCTACATGTTTTGTTAGCTGTGCCTATTATTATTCTTTTTTTCTTTTTTTTTTCCCCTGCATGTAGTGCATATGGTTTAACGTGTCTGTCTTGTGTCTCATACAGACAGCTATGACCCTGAGGCCTATAACCCAGAGTCTCCGGGACTGACCGGGCCAGGCAGAGCTCAGTACCGCCATTTCATCCCTCGCATCCAGACACAGAGACCCAACCTCATCGGCCTCACCTCTGGGGACGGACAAAACTCACGAGGTATCAGATGTGAGAAATCAGTCCCACATAAATGAAAGTTTTAAACTCGTTCACATTGCCAACCTGTAACTGAACTTTGGTTTATTTGTGTTTTTAGCGGCTAACATAGTAATCCAGACAGAGCCATCCATCACAAATGTGTCGAACAGCGAGGTGAGGTACAGCTCTGAGCAGGAGAACAGGAAGAGATGTCTGCCATCTACAGATGGACCACAGGTCAAAAAACCCTGGATGGAAAAGTGAGTGATGAGAGAGCTGAGATCAGTATCCTCAGACACAGATTCTAGTGTATCCTTTTTGTTATTTTTTTTATTTATATGTTAGATCATATAAAGTGTATGTATATACATGTGTGAGCCTGGACCACAAAACCAGTCTTAAGTGTCAATTTAATTTATACATCATCTGAAAGCCGAATAAATAAGCTTTCCGTTAATGTATGGTTTGTTAGGATCGGACAATATTTGGCTGAGATACAACTATTTGAAATTCTGGAATCTGAGGGTGTAAAAAAATCAGAATATTGAGAAAATTGCCTATAAAGTTGTCCAAATGAAGTTCTTAGCAATGCATATTACTAATCAGAAATGAAGTTTTGATGTATTTACGGTAAGAAATTTACAAAATATCTTCATGGAACATGATCTTTACTTAATATCCTAATGATTTTTGGCATAAATGAAAAATGGATCATTTTGACCCATACAGTGTATTTTTGGCTATTGCTACAAATATACCCCAGCGACTTAAGACTGGTTTTGTGGTCCAGGGTCGCATATTTTATACATACATACATACATACATACATACATACATACATACATACACAGGAGTTCAAACTTTTCACCTGTAGAGTGTGTGTTTCATAAAATATGTAATGAAATCCTGGAGCGTGAAGAAAACACTAATGATATCGGAGGAGGATGCCCTGTTTTTGTGGTGTAATGTATTTTTTCTGTTTTACAGACCAAATTTCAATAACCAGCATAAACCCACCTTCCCGAAAAAGAACCATTATGTAAACACCAAACTAGAGGTCCGCAAAATCCCCCGGGAGCTCAACAACATCACCAAACTCAATGAGCACTTCAGCAAGTTTGGAACGATAGTCAACATCCAGGTACTCATTCTATGTAGATTAGCTTGGATATCAACTGCATACATTTTGTGCTCGGCATACTTTCTCAAAAAGATTCCTTTTTAATTAATGTAAGTCAATTGTGGTCATGTAATGCTTTTGATCACCTAATACTGTTGTAGTAATTGTTCAGATTCTGAAGTTAAGCTGCGTCCTGTCCTGTGATTTCTACAGGTGGTGTTTGGGGGTGACCCTGAGGCAGCATTGATCCAGTACACAGCCAATGATGAGGCTCGGAGGGCCATCTCCAGCACCGAAGCTGTTCTGAATAACCGCTTCATCAGAGTGTACTGGCATAGAGAGGCCATATCTAACACACAGGAACAGGGACCCAGTCAGAGCACAAACTCTGGACAACAACATCCCACAACACACAAGGTCTGTCAGAAGTGTGTGAGAAAATTCAAACTGGAATGTGCAGTAAATTATATTCCTACATTTCATTGTGTTCTAATATTTGGGAAACAGATTCTTTACTGGCCAGCCCTGATTGAAACGTTTGTGTCAGTTTAAGAGTGCACCCAAAAATGAATAATTAGTATCATGTTACTTATTTTTCCATGGATGAGAGTTTGTTTGCCATTTGTCTACATTCCTTGACTGAATTTCGTTTTGTTCACAGGCCATTAATAAGCAGCACACAGCAGGATCTTATGTGCTGAATAAAACCTTCCCTAAACAGCAGATTGCCACAGGAGCCGCAGGCACAACGGGCACCACGGGCGGCACTGAACCTACCAGCCCTAGCCAGGAGCCTCCAGTGGTAAATAAAGCACATGAATGTTTGCACACATAAGAGCATTTTAATTTCTTCCCGAGGGTCAACTAATAGTTTTATGTGTATATATACTGCCAAAGTATGGTATAATAAAGAATTTTTTTATTAAGTCTCTTATGCTCACCAAGGCTGCATTTATTTGATCAAAAATACAGTAAAAACAATACTATTGTGAATTTTATTACAATTTAAAAGACACTTTTTTTCTATTTGAATGTTTTAAAATGTTATTTATTCCTGTGATACCAAAATGAAATTTTCAGCATCATTACTCCAGTCTTCAGTGTCACATGATCCTTTAGTAATCATTCTAATATGCTGATTTGCAATTATTACTGGTGCTGCGCAGTTATTAACGAGGAACCATTTTATTTATCAGTGTTGAAATTAGATTTAGCTATTTAGTAATTTTGTAGAAACCATGAAACTTTTTTTTTTTTAGGATTCTTTGATTAGAATGTTCAAAAGAAGAACATATGAAATAGATATAAGATTTCTAGAAATCTTATGAAATTTAAATCTTTTGTAACATAAATGTTTTGATCAAATTTTTGTCCTTTTTGAATAAAACTATTAATTTATTCTTTTTTTCCAAATCCAAACTTTTGAATGGTTGTGTATGATTTTCCCAAAAAGTTTAAGCATTAAAAACAGCATATTAGAATGATTTCTGAAGGATCATGTGACACTAAAGACTGGAGTAATAATGCTAAAAATTTCCATCGCTGGAATGAATTACTTTTTAATTATATGAAGAAAAAAACAAAAACATAAGAGTGTAAGAGACTTCTTTAAAAAATTTTTTATATATATATATAATTTCTCTGTAATTTCTCTGTTAAACAAGGGTTTGACACCACCTTCAAGTTTACCGAAGGGTCCGTTCTCACGCACGGTGTTGAAAACTGCATCAAAATCATTGGGTAAAACAGGCAAAGCGCTTGAAGCTCAGGAGGTTTTGAAAAAGAAGCATGTAAGTATTTCCTTTCTCCTTCTCACCTCTGTAAGCCGATAGCAGCAGATCCACCTGCTTGAATTGCACAGTCTGGATTGTACTTATGAGTGAGCTAACGTGACCTCTGACCTCTGGCCTTCAGGAGGCGCTGAAACTGCAGCAAGACATGAGGAAGAAGAAACAAGAAATGCTTGAAAAACAGATCGAATGTCAGAAGGTATGAAGAAATAACTAAAGTTTAACAAAACATATATTTATATACAAAAAGCTAAAATCTTGAATGCACCAACTCATTTATTCATGTATTTATTTATTTTTCTTATTTTTAGTTTTTTTTATTATTATTACTGTAATTATTGTTTTAGAGTCATGTCCAATGCCATACGACCGATATTTGGCAGTTGTTCTGTCTGGCCGATAAGTGTCGAAGACATTTGTTTTGACAGTGCTTAGAATCTGATATTCATGTTATATTTGCTTTGTACTTTATGCACAATTAACAGTGTTAATTCATTTTTATTTGTTTCTTAATATGCAAAAAAAAAAAAAAAAAAACTTTAATAGGATTGAATCAGTAAGTAACAGATTCAAGAACTTTTTTCTGTAAAGTATTAATCTGTTTATTTTACAGATTTATATTTTATCAAGTTCAGTTTTCCCCTAAATTTATTCATTGTCAGATTATTTATTTCTAAGAATTTTAGTAAATATTCTATTAAATAGATATAAATTTTATTGCAGCAATCATTATGCATATTAATTAATATTTTTAAATGAATTACTGCGACATTGGCTTCGTACATGCAGTTTGATGTAACACTAAACCTGAAACGTCTTCTGCAGGTGCTGATAAACCGCCTGGAAAAGAACAGAGGGATGAAGCCAGAGGAGAGAGCCAACATCATGAAGACTCTCAAAGAACTGACAGAAAAGATCTCTCAGCTGAAGAATGAGATCAGCCCGACCTCACAAGCTACTGCCAACACCACACAAACAAAGTCAAAAACAGATGTAAGACAACTCTTATAGACCTGGTGTTACCGCTGAAAGAAGCTTCTGATGGCATAGCACAGATCATAGTCTAGGAGATCTGTTTCTAATCATCGTCTCTAGTTACATAGATGGCCATCTTTATTTTATAAGATCTTATTGAATTTAAGTATAACTATTATTTCATCTGTAGGCACAGAAAGAGTTGCTTGACGCAGAGTTGGATTTCCATAAGAAGCTGACGTCAGGAGAAGACACCACAGACCTGAAGAGGAGGTTGGGTCAGTTGCAGGTGGAGGTAAGTGGCCTCTCTGACCTGTGACATCTGATAAGGGTTTTTCAGTGGTCAATGCCGATATACAGTGAGAAAAAAATAAGAAATTATATTTTGTGGCAAGAAAACGAAGCCTTTTATAGTGCCATTGAAACGCTGCTATTAGCAGGTGTTGTGTGTTTATAGAACAGTAGAAACCATATAGTTACTTTTTACTGTGTTAGTGATGCATGGTTTTACCTGTGGTTATCATGATCTACAAATGTGTGATACTAGCAGTGGTTAATTTTAATAAGATAAGAGTCCTAACTCAGTCAGTCAGAATATTTACATTTTAGCCTAGTTAGATGATTAGATGTTTGTCAATTAAATACATTAACATCCGCATTCCAGCTCAAGCTGCCACTACTGTCAACTCAAGCCACTTTCAAATGTGCGATTCCAAGAGACAAAACATGTAATATTAATTATAATTACTGAAGATCCTCCAACATTTTCTCTCTGCCGAATCCCTTTATCCATTAAGCGTGTTTTATTAGAGTGTCCTGTTTTTAACTCTTTAAGAAAATTAAAAAAAAGAATTTAAGCCAAATACAGTTTTGGAGTTTTTAGCAAACATAAATTGTAAAAACATATATTTCAGCCATAATATTTCTCACCATGAAAATAGCCACAGAAGCTGGAATGGCGTTAAACACAAACAAACAAACAAATTAATAATTAATTATTTTTGGTGCTGTAGAGCTTGGTTCTCAAATGTTAAGGCCTTTCTACACTGAGCGCGATGTGAAAAAGCGAGGCGAATCTGCCACGAATGTTGTTTTCACACCGAGCGCGAAACGAATGTTCGCCTTCTGCTAATTCACACCTGCACGCTAGGTGGCGCCGACCAACAATGCATTTTTTCTTCAAGTAGCGTATGTATCTTGTGTGGTTTACATCGTCCGCTGCGCAGTGTACAGCATTAAATTAAGATAAATAACTTGTGTTTCTTCATCAGAAACACAAAATATCCATAATGCTTACAAGAATACATCTGAAATAATTAGAGGTACAATTAGCATCAAGCTACATTGGAAATGAATGTAATTATTAACGTTTTTGCTCAAAACCCACTTTAAATCATCATCGAGTGCTTGCAATAACTTCCGATTGTGATCTAAAATGGATTTTGATTCTATAATAGGCAGACATGCACTCTTTGTATGTTTTATAATGTACTGATCGATACCTGCATGTGTCACAAACATCCTTTATTGATTAAAAAAAAAAATGCCATGAGCTGCATAAAACATATACAGAAAACCTATCTTCATAATTACAGGCCATTGTTAATGCCAACAATAACAAGAACCCAGCATTCACTCTTCTCTCTTGCGGAAAAAGACCTCTACTTCGGTGTTTTTATCCTCGTGCTCAGTACAGTCTTCTGAGCTTTTAGCGCCACCGCGTCAACTTTTGGGTAACGGTAGTTGCTCTGGCCACGTGATGTAATACTCAAGTCTTATTGGACGGCCCGTGTTTTCGCTTTGCGAAACTGAAAAGATTCGTCAGACTGGACGAAAAAAAAAACATTTGCATTTTCGGTGCACAAATGTTCGCGGTCTATGTGGAAGCATCCATAGGAAGCTATTGTTTTATTTCAGCGAGTCCGAAATTCGTTTCACTTTTTCGCGCTCAGTGTGGAAAGACATTTAGTCTAGAGCCCTGTAGTTGCTATACCATACTTTGCCATACTTTTTTTTTTTTTTTTTTTTTTTTTCCAGTTTTTCCAGTTTTTCCCCCCTAAACAAAAGAGACAGATGTGGACACCCAGAGCCAGCATAATCCATTTCACTCAAACACAGTCTCACTCTCAGTCCTAACATAAGCGTCCCTAAAACAAGAGTGACAACAGAAACAGCACTGCTGGCGCTGGGCTTAAATTAGCTGGTGTGAAATATGCATGTCATTACACTTCATCTCCTTCACATTTAACTCTGAGCACTTCCCAAACCCCAAGGACCCGTTCCTAAACAACACACATCCCTCTCCGCACGCTGATGCTTCTCATTCCATTAAAGTTTGATCGGCTCCCATGTAAGAAATGAGCGAAAGATTGAGGGTAGACAATTAATGGAAGAGAGCGAACGGAAGAAACTGCACTAGCTGAAAGACTGTTCAGTCAGGGCATGAAAGAGAAATGACCAGCATTTGGTGTGGCTTTTGTCACTCTGTGGCTTATCATTTTTTAATTTGCAGTCAGAGTAAAGGTTAGGCAAGTTTCAAAGTCTAGTACTTTTTGGAAGTTTAGAAGCTCTCGCTACACCATTCCCATACCTCCATAGCTTTGTTACCTTGTTCTTTTAAAATGTGAACGATAGTAATAATATAAAATGAGTAGGTGTGTATAAACTTCTTGACTGGTAGCATATCTGAAATTTATGTTGTTGGGTATTATTATAATACTTATATTAAATATATCAAAATGCAAAAGAGTTGTATTTATGTGTATGTATGTGTATATAAATACACACAAACATGCATGAAAATGTACTTAGATTAAGTATATATACAGGGTTCCTGTGGGTCTTAAAGTCTCAGTTCGCCCTTCCACAAATTAAGGCAAAAACAAGATGGAGTCATGGCATTAAATATTGCATTCACTGCAAAAATGTATATTGTCCTAAGTATTTTTGTCATTTTCCAATACAAATACTGTATTTGAGCACCCCTAAATCAAGAATCATTTTCTTGAGATGCAAAATGAAGAAATTAAGTCAACAAATTAAAGTGAGTTTTGGCTTTAAACAAGAACAACCTGTCAATGGGGTATGAAAAACTTGCTTTTCCTTTGAATTTGATTTGAAGTTGATTTTTCTGAATCCATTGGCAGATATTTGTTCTGGATTTAATCAAACTTGCTTCGTTTTGATCTTTTGCTCAAAAACAAAATTTGAGTAAATATATCTTGATTGATGAATTTTTAGACATTTGCTTTGGAAAATAAGACAAAAATACTGAAGGACGTTGCTTTTTCTTTTGCATTTTCACCATTTTCTTGGGCTTAAAAAGGTGTTTAAAAGTCTCATATTCACTTTCATAAAACCTGCTGAAACCCACGTATACATATGTAGTTATGTTTTACCATTGTTCACTTTTATGTCATGATTTTTTTTTTTTTTATATATATCATGATAATATTTATATTTTTTGTCACAAGTTTTGTTAACTGTATTAAAATGGCATAGGCAACACGGTTGGGATTGATCCTGCCTGGGCGGGGCAAGCCACCAGCAGCGCCAAGTCGAGGCAGAGGGAGGGGCCGGGGGCGGAGCCTGAGGGGGCGTGGAGGAGGCAATCACATGGTAGTAGACCACCGGCCTCGAGCCCTCACTATCATTGGCTTCACACAGGAAGAGAAGGAGGAGCTCATGCCGCATTTTGTGGTAAGACTTGAGTTTCAGTAGTGTGGGATTGTATCTTCATTTGTAAATATTTGTATTTGTATATCACCAAATTTATGATCAACTCTTATGACTTGTATAGAAATTTGGCGAGATCGAGGAGCTTCATGACCATGATCCTACCAGTGTCGTGATGACCTTCAAAACCCGAAGTGAAGCGGAAAACGTACTGTGGCTTTTTATGTTTGATTTCTTTAGTTTTAAATTGAAACTCGTATGATGCTGGTTAAATTTAACGGCACTAAATCATCTTTTTTTCAGGCTGCAAACCAAGGGGCGAAGTTCAAAGGTCGAATTTTACAGATCTCATGGTACAAACCTAAAACTCCATCCGTGTCCACTGAACCAGAAGAGGAAGAGTCAAAGGAAGAGGTCAACGCCGCAGGAATTCATGTAATGACGGTAATTAGACAGCTAGATTGCACATTTTTAAATATATGATTAGCAGCGTTATGTATTCAGTGTGTAAGTAAAATATGTTATTACTTTGTTCATACCGCATGTTATTTCCTAAATATGTTTATATATTTACTCATACTTCTAGGAGCCAGTCAGCCCTTTTCTGCTTCCAGAGGAAGAGGAAGAAGATGATGACGAAGATGATGAATATGAGAGCCGCTCATGGAGGCGATGAGGAAGGGGAAACCGCACCACTTTTTGTTCAAGGACTCTCATTTTTAGTTTCTGTTTGTGAATTCTAATTTAAGTATATTTGATTGCATAAGACAAAGAGTCTTTTTTAGAACGGTTTTCAGTATTTGGAGAAGTGGAAAAATGAAACGGCTAAACGGCATTCTCCATACGGGAGAATATAAGAGAATGTGAGACGTCTTTGGGGACTTGCAGTGTTTCTGTCACTCTGAAATCTGCATTATATATCAAACTCTCACTTTTGCTGAGAGTGAATGCAAAATGTTTCAACTAGGAAACATTTTGTTTCACTGTGCATGACTAGATATCAGTAACTCACAACATTTGTGACTACTGTGAATTTTTTTTTTTTTTTTTTTTAATTTTTTTTAAATACCTAAATTGTTTTGCCCATTTTCCCAGTTCAATGTATGATTTAACATGAAACTTCATCTGCACTTTGTGCCACTTTGGCCTGTGGTAGAAATTCTCCCAATGGACGCACTCGTTTGGCATCGTTCCCATTAAAGGCAGTTTAGAAACAATATGCCCTAATGATGTCAAACCCTTTCAAAACACTTTTGTATCTGCTCTCTAAAGTTTAGGCAATATATATCTCCAGGTGGATCATTTTTCCTTCTTCTCAAGATTAATGTGCCACTTTCTGTAAATATAGGCTCTATATGTGGCAAGATATGTGGCATATTTCATTTTGGTCAGTGTGTCCGACTGTTCATATTTATTTCTCACGTCAATGTGATGTTCCAAAACCAAAAAGAGCTTTGGATGAGGATCAGAGAAAATGATTATTAATTGAGGTAACATATGAACAGAGGTGTTGTGAATGTATTCAGAATTGATTTACACTTCATTTACGCCTTTTGTCAGTGTGCAGCTGACATTTTATGAGATTTGTATTTTTTTTTTTTTTTTCTTTTTTGTGTATATTTTGTAAATGGTTGCAGTAGTAATGACTGTTCTCTTCATTATTTTAGCTGTTAGAATGAATGAATTACTGAACGAATCACATTCATGACTCTTAGAGGCTTATTTGAGTGACCATGTGACTTAAACTAAACATCATGTTTTTTTGGGTTTTTTTTTTTTAAACGCAATCTTATATGAATACACCATACTTTGAAGAAGTTTTTTTTTTTTTTGTCATATTTGACACTCCACTCGTTTCAAAAGCCTGGTCCTCCAGAAATGGGTCTAAAAAAGTACTGTTTCTGTAACCTTAAATATTATCCAATAGCATGCTGGCATCTGTATGCGTGTGTTCATTTGGAAAAAAAGAAAATATATGTACGAATGCATATATATTTTTTTAATAATCATATTTACATACTTTGCTAAAACAATTAAGATATAAGTTTATAGTTCCTTTTAATGAAGGACCAGTGTAAAACTTTGAGACTTTATTATATATACTGTTGATGTGACATTTAATAGCACGTTACTATGCCGTTTGAATCCAAACATTCAGTGATATACCTGTTTGCGCCACTCTTTCCGATTGATTGTACAATATGTTCTCAATATCCACAATGGTTCAGTTTCTCAGTAACTCATATAAGGTCTGGCAGGTCTTAATGTTGGTTTTGTACACGAGTCTAATAGAAGGACTCGGGACTGTGTGAATTTAAAGAATGGATTTTGTTCATTTATACAAGTTTTACTACACATTAGTACAATGTCATACATTTAGCATAAATAGATTTTGACTTTATTACTGTTTGTAAATTGAAAAATCTATGGATGTATTTTTCAGTTCTTTGTTTGTAAAATGGATTTCTAACAGCTGCATGTTTGCTAATCAATAAAGATATTGGAATGGGGGTGAGCAAGAGGAATATAAAGAAAAAAAGATTAAGTTCCAATTGGCCTAAAATAAAACGATTTGCAACAAACAAAAAAAAAGAAAAGAAAACGAGAACGAGAAATCTCATCTGAAAGAGAGAGCAAAAAATGAGAAAAATTCCATGATCCATTCCAAGAATTATTCCCCTCTGAAACAGTTGTCACGTGTATTTTTTTTCTTTGTGTGCTCTGAGTGAATGATTATGCTACATTTAAAAAAAAAAAAAAAAACCCTTATAGGATGCTATTTTATATTTGGTGTTTTTATGAAACTCTTAAGAGTTAAAACTCTTTTATCCATATCGACTTGTGTTGTTCCAAAAGAGGAGCAAGGCAATTCATCAAAGAGCCAACACAATGCCTGATTTATGAGACAACTAGATTAGATTAGGAAGCCTGTTTCTGGAAAGATGTGATGGTCACGGCAGTTCGGGCGGAGTTCTACCAGAGAGGAACGGAAAGGGTGAAAGTTATGGAAAGTGACATTTTGCCTCATTGAGGCAAGGGAATAACAAGGCACTTATTCAGTGACCTCAGCTGGTGGGATACATTTGTAGTAGTGAATTGAGGTAGGGAGGAGTTGTTCCAGTGGTGGTCCTGAAAGCCAGTGTCAGAACTTTAAATTTGACATGGGAGCTGTTCGGTTGATTGAAGACTAGACAATCATCTGCAAAGGCTTATTCAAGTTGGTTGGAAGGCCTGCCCATAGAGCATTACAGTAGTCCAGTCTTTAAATTAGGGTTAGGGTTAGTAGTTGTAACTGTGACACATATTCTGACAGGAAGGGTCTGATTTTCTTGATTTCTTGTTGTTGAGCACTAACCTGCACAACCGGGACGTTGTTGAGTTGTGGGTGAAAAGCTCAGCTGGTCATCAAACGCTACCCCCAGGTTCATTGCTGTCCTGGTTGGTGTTAGTGTTATACATCCCAGTTGCACAATGATGTTGTGGTCAACTGATGGATTTGCAGGGATTACAAGGAGCTCTGTCTCTGAGCTGCAGATGACGCTCCATCCAAGCAGAGATGTCTGAAAGGAAGGTGGAGATATGAGCTAAGACAGTGTGATCATCAGCTTTAAATGAAGGATGGAGCAGTGGCAGTAGAAGCCATGTGCCTTTATGCTTGTGCCCAGTGAGGATGTGTAAATGGAGAAAAGAAAAGGAGCAAACACTGAACCTTGAGGCATCCCTGTGATTAGCTGATGTGACAGACACCCTTCCTCTCCATGAGACTTTGAAAGATCTACCAGTGAGGTATGACTGAAACCACCAGGAGGATCCGGTGGTTAACAGTGTCAAAGGTCGCACAAAGGTCCAGCAGACTAAAAACAGATGATTTGGAGCAAGCCGAAGACTTTCAGCAATGCAGTGGTCAGTAGGGCGGTCTCCGTGGAGTGTCTGCTTTTGAAGCCAGACTGGTTATTGTCACGTAGGTTGTTCTGTGAAGGAAAATATGAGAGCTGGGAAATTTTCCAGTAGTGGAGAACATGTTGATGATGTGGGTAGCAATATTGGTGAGATCTCCTAAAGTAGTTGGGAGGGGCTAAGGGGTCTAAGGGACAGGTTTGTTGGATGGCTAGCAAAGAGCAATTTGGAGAACTTATTCTCCGTAAGGAAAGAGAAGAAAGAGAATAATGGAGAAGAGTCTCCGGGTATCAGAGGTGTTGCTGATTTTGTTTTGGTAGTAGTCTTGGCAGCGGAAACATAAGAGGATAAAGAGGACAGGAGAGAATGGTACTTTCTCAGGTCAGCAGTGTTTAGACTTGCACCATTTCCTCTCAGCAGATTAATTGCATTATAACAGCGATGTATCAGATGTATTGGATCTCGATGAATGAAATATTCAAATCTTTACTTACAGTATATACATTGTGTAATTTGTACTGGCCTAACGTGCCTGTATACACACCTGACAATGTCTAGGCATGCTCCTGATGAGATAGTGGATGATGTTTCCCGTTGCACCACATCCTAAAGGTGCTCTATTGGACTGAAATCTGGTGACCAGTGTGTGGTGATTTGAACTTTGACAGTCATTATCCTGCTGAAAGTAGCCATCACAAGATGGGTACACTGTGGCCATAAACAGAGGCATACGCTCAACAACAATACTCAGGTAGGCTGTGTTGTTTTAATGATTCTTAATGATTCTCAACCTTTGATACAAGGCAGGATGGATCCAGGCTTTCATGTTGTTTATACCAAAATCTGACTCTTACATCCAAATGTCTCAGCAGAAATCAAGAATCGTCAGACCAAGCAAACTTTTAACAATCTTCTATTGTCCAATTTTGGTGAGTCTATGTAAATTGTAGCCTCAGTTTCCTGTTCTTAGCTGACAGCAGTGGCACCCAGTGTGGTCTTCTGCTGCTCACTCCCATCTGTGTGTCAGAAATGTTCTTCTGCATGCCTCGGTTGTAACAAGTGGCTATTTGAGTTACTGTTGTTTTTCTATCAGCTCAAAACATTTCAATCTGAACTTTAGCAGATCGTGTTGACCATACATGCGTAAATGCATTAAGTTGCTGCCATGTGATTGGCTGATTAGATATTTGCATTAACTAGCTGCTGAACAGGAATAGTAGTTTTCTAATCTTAGTGAAAGCAGTTGCTTGTTTTTTGTGTTAATTTTATTATTATCATTATTAACTTACTATTCTTGATACAACTTTAAAGACTATTTCAAACTACTGTTCTGTGATAGTATACAAAAAATCACCCCTATATAACTTTTCCTTTTCAAAATCACTTTTTTAATTTATTATTTAATTTACCGTTTGAGCTATAAATAAATGTTGCTAAATATATGCACTATTACACATTCATTATGTTTTTACTTAACCTGTTGTGAAAAGGTTTTTTTTTTTTTTATTACAGCCAATGTTTGATAACAAACTGGAGTAGGAACATACATAATGAAAAAGTTCATATAATATTGACTTGTGTGCAATTTATGATTATTAAATATAATAAACCATTATATATATTCAAAATAAAATGAAGAAGCAGAAATCTGAGGGATTTATTATGCAGCTTGAAAGAAGAAACTAACAGAGCTGACTGGTTGATAGAAATGTTGTTTACATTCTACACAGCAAAATCACAGTCACATTCCGATTTGTCACATTGTTCAGGATTCTAAATAATTAAAAGATGTTTCTTTCAACTTCCGGCTGGCTGCTGCTCATAACATTGTGTTTTGCGGCCTTATATTTGTGCAACATATCCCGCCCATCTTACCCAAACTTTCATCACAGTGTAAAAGTTAATTTGGCTTCAGTGGCTTTGACATATTCAAATGCTTATGAATAATGCACAGCCATCCCTTACTTTGGGAAGCCAAGTGAAAAACACTCAGAGTCGATTTGATTTAATGCAAGCAGTGTTGATTGCCCCGTGGGACAGCACGTCAACCACCAGCTTTACCCACTCGTCATTCTCTCATCCCTTGCTGCTGGAGCGACAAGCACTCAGAGCATGCTTGGAGCCTGGATACGAATGGAAATGGATGGAGCAAACACACCGACGACGACGGCGAGGTCGTTCTGTGGATCAGAGCTATAATGCCTGCAGAAGAGCAAACTCCTGTCACATCTCACCAAAACCAAATCAATAAAACATGTCACCTGAAATCAGTGCAATGTTGTTGCCGGCTGATGACAAGCCCACAAATACCATCGCAACCCTTAAATAATGGATCTGTTTTTTAGATGACAATGGGCGGTTTTGAGATGATGTGGGCAGATGCACGGCTATCAGAGTGAGAGACTTGTGAAGTCACGGTGAGGTTGATCTTTCCATGCATGCAATGTGAGACCTGATGCTACAGAAGCATCAGTCAGGTGGTTTGGCTGTCAAGGCCCAGTGACACATAGTCACCATTCAACCCGTCTGATAATTTGTTAACTGTTTAGTTCGTCTGCAGTACATGTCATCATGACCTGATTGTTCTCTTTAATGCAGAACCATTTGTTTCTGTTTTTAAAAACAATTACTTATTTTTATTCCACACGTCCTTTCCTTTCCTTTCCTTTCCTGTCCTTTCCTGTCCTGTCCTGTCCTGTCCTGTCCAAAAAACAGCATATGCTGGTTAGGTATGTTTTGAAGCATGACTGCTGGTTTGAGCTGGTTTAAGATGGTCCTTAGCTGGTCATGAGCTAGTCATAAGCAACTAGCTCCTGCTCAGGACCACCACATGAGCAGCTTAAACCAGCTCATGACCAGCTAAGAAGCAGCTTAACCAGCTCAAACCAGCAGTCAAGCTTCAAAACAAACTTAACCAGCATATGCTGTTTTTTTCAACAGGGTTTTCCTTTCCTTTCCTTTCCTGTCCTGTGTCCTGCCTGTGTCGTGTCCTGTCCTGTGTCCTGCCTGTGTCCTGTCCTGTCCTGCCTGTGTCCTGTCTTGTGTCCTGTCCTGTTCTGTCCTGCCTGTGTCCTGTCCTGTCCTGCCTGTGTCCTGTCCTGTCCTAAAAAACAGCATATGCTGGTTAAGTATGTTTTGAAGCATGACTGCTGGTTTAAGCTGGACCTTAGCTGGTCGTATGCTGGTCCTAAGCAACTAGCTCCTGCTCAGGACCAGCACATGACCAGCTTAAAGCAGCTCATGACCAGCTAGAACCAGCTTAACCAGCTCAAACCAGCAGTCAAGCTTCAAAACATACCTAACCAGCATATGCTGTTTTTTCAACAGGGTTTTCCTTTCCTTTCCTTTCCTTTCCTTTCCTTTCCTTTCCACTGTAGGGTATTATTGTTAAATAAGCATGAAGAAATTAGTATTTGCATTTGAATTTATTTAACCATCAAATAAAATGTGAAGAAACAACAGGTTCTTAATATTTTCTTGCTTTTACATGACAAAAGTTTTTCCTTTGTGTTTTTGAAAAGTTTTGCGTACAGATGACAACATTGTAAAAACATGATCCCTGTTCACAAGGATCCGCTAAAATGACTATATTATCTATGCCAGGCCAGTAGTTAGCGATGTCGCTTTATAAAGAAACACTTCGTGCCTGCGCACATACATAAAGACTGAACATGTAATACGAATGATGTCACAGTTTTTACAAATTCACATTTTTTAATAGAAGTTTGCATTTTCAGGCCCTCAAAACACCACTGTTGTGTAAAAACTTTTTCGTTTTTAGTTGAAAACTGTGTCATGTAAATACCCCTCAAGATGATAAAAAGAAAAACATCTGTAGACGTAATTTTTGTATTCAGGGTGGTTATGCATGTAACCATCTATTAAAAAATAACCAGTGTTGGGGGTAACGCATCACAAGTAACTCAAGTTACGTAATCAGGTTACTTTTTTAAACTAGTAAACTAACACATTACATTTTAATTTACAAGAAAATATCTGAGTTACTTTTTCAACAGGATTCGTTACTTTTTAGCTAGTAACGCAATGTTGTAATGCACTCTAGTAACTTTCCTCAACATTGGAAATAATGTTACAAAGTAATTAAATAGTAACAGTTTATTTTCTTTAACTATTACTTTTAAATGTAAGAAGCATTTTTACAAATAGCATTAATCTTTGAATTGTTATTATACAACAATTTAGTTGCTTTTACGTTATTTTGGAAATTACCAAAAACAAAGGTTTGACTTGTAAAAAACATTCCATTTTACCATCGAAACTTATTCATTTAATTTGTACCATTGAAACTTAAAAATTACTGAATTTTCTGAGCGCTCCAGTGGTTGCAGTTCCAGTCCTCCATTCTGCAAATGAGTACTTTTATGAGTCATGAGAAATCTGCAAACCTCAAATGGACAAGTGAGTTCTTTATGAGTCATTTTAATCATTCACTTTCCGATTCATTCAGGAATAAAACAAGAGACTGGCTGTGTACAGAATCGCTACTATACAGCAGACAAAAAACAGTATGTGAAAATAGATTAAGAGTAGGCCTATTAATCTAATTTAAGAGTATTCATAAAACAGTAGACAAAAATTACGTGATGTTTTAGTACATCCAGTGTGATTCTGAAGAGCTCACTTTATTTTCCCATGAGGCCACGGGAGAGGATTTGTGAATGACAGTGAAGAGATACAACTGAGGCTGGTAGGTCACGTGACAATGTCAAAATGATGAATTAAGTATGTCTGAATACTACATAGACATGCTTTTTTTAAGGGTCCCTAGCGATTCCGGTGCAGCCACTGTCTGTATGAATAAGTAATTGAATCATTTACTCAACCAATTTGTTTAAAAAAAACAATCATGCTGTGACTTTTTTTGGAATTATTTTTGTTGACAAAATATTTCTATTGTAAAATAAAAAAAAAGTTACTTAATATTAACATTTATCTAATGTCTAAAAGCAATATTACTCAAATAAATTAGATGGAAAATTGAATACATTAGTCAATTGACCATGTGTGTCACCTCATCCATACACAGTGAAAAGTAGCTCAAAGAAACTTTTAACCATGGCTGTTAAAACCCACAAATAAAAAGTACCACAATTAACAAAACATATTTTGATGCTCAACTCAAGATTGCGTTCACAGTACGGAAAAGTAAGCGTTCATGCAAATCAAGATGAACCGATGAGCTATGAATGGGGCATTTTTGGGTTATGCTTGTAAAATATTCATGAGTTGAAACTTTATCTCGAGAATTATAGGGACGTGACTTTATTATAAAAGGTATCATAAACAAGATTAGGGAATATCATGACACAGTTGGCACAACAAGACTGTTTACAATTTTGCCAAGACTTAAAAAAAAAAAAGTACACACTGTTAATCTGCGTAATGAATGAGAAAATGCCAGAGAGGTAATGGATGCCAGCCACATAGCGGATAAATAATTGAGCGTCTGGGGGAACAGGAGAGGTGGATGGGATCGGATGGTGCATCTGTGTCACTGCATTGCCTGGCTTCTCTTTCTGCAGCCACCAGCATGGTCACCACGTCAACCAGCCATGGAGGGAGAACAGGTGTTTACTTCCAGTGGCCAGCAATGCCATTCATTTACTGACCAAACCGCTCTGAGTTGGAGGTTCAGTGGTGTTTATATAAGATGCTCCATCATCCTAAAATTGATGTATATTATGTATCTGATATTATATAATGACTTTGTTTTGCTAGTTCAACTCTTGTGTATGATTCCTTCCAACATTCATTCCAACAAGTCATTCTTTTGACTTTGGTACCAAAGGACAACAGCTTCATGAATCTGTAGCCTACATTTAATAGAGCTGTCAAAGTGTTTTTGAGGGCTTACTTTTAATGCTCAAGCTGTTAGCAGGTTAGACGAGAGCAAGTCTGTAAGTGAATATTGGGGGTCAGCCAAGGTGAAAGTTCGTGGCATTCATTGTGAGCCTCAACTTTCCTCCCAAGATAATATGGGTGATCAGTATTTGCCAAGATGATTTCCTGTAAAAATAGATTTTTTTTAACGACAAAAAAAACAACAACAACAAATAAACAAAACAAAAAACAAAAAAAAAACAAAACAAATTAAAAAAAAAAAAACAACAACCGGCCATATATTTTGTATTTACTTTTAATAATACCTTAAACATTTTACGCAGCACGGGCCACTGCATATTTTTAATGATGTACAATAAATGGATAATAAGGTATAAATGCTTGGACTAAGTAATATTGAAAATATACAAAACGCATTTGATGTATTCCTTGCGCTACCTGTGAGATAATATAGTTCTGGATATATTGACTATACGAATTCAAAAATTAGCCTATTATTATGTATTATGTAAGACTCTTAATACCGCCTTCATGTAATATATTGACATACTTTGTAGAATACAATTAAGAACAAACAAGATTTTCAATTTGATTTTTCATTTTAGCACTTAATATAGTAATAATATAATTAACGCATTTAACATTATTATTAATTATTATTATAAAAAATTGTCTGTTTTTCGATATGAAAATAAAATTCATTATTAAAAAATAGCAATATTATAAATTTAATTAACATTTAAGACATTAATATTAAATTAAAATGACAATATTATTTAATTTCAAAAAATGAAAAAAAAAATATTATTATTATTAATTGTTAAGTGTCATTTAAAGGTAACACTTTAGATTAGGGAACACATATTCACTATTAACTAAAAGTTTCCCCTCAATAAATTCCTACTTACTGCTCACTGATAGTAGTTGTAGTTACGTTTAACTGAGGAGGATAAAGAGATCTGGAATATGATCATGCAGGATAAGGCATTAATATCTGCTTTTTAAGTACTAATAAATAGCCAACATGCTACAGTATAATGCACTTCACTGCGTTGTGTTTTAGGGTTAACGGAAATGTCCGTAAAATTACCGCAAAAAAATTAGGCTACTAGGCTAATTTTTTTCTTTCTTTTTTTTTTTTCTTTTAAACAGTGTAGTTAATAGTGAATAGTGTTACCCATTTAAAACAATAGCTTCACTGATGAAGTATAAAGTATTGAAATACTGTCAAACAATTTTGTCCTGTGGTGCAGTAGGCTTGCGCGTCAGACCACTTGTAAGTTGAACAGAGGATCGGGTGGAGGCGGAAGGGCGGTGGGGGGGGGAAGAGCCCTAGAGGCGCTGCCAATGGAAACAGCACACACGAGGAGCGTCGAGCCAGAGCGCCTCGTCGCCTCCATGTCAGGTCCACTCACCTGCAAGGTGCGCAACGAAGATGATGGCAATGAACGGCAAGCAGCACTTCTCCATGCACCCTGCGCTGCACCCGAGCTCCGAGGGCATGCGGCGGGTGTGCCTGCCTGCCCCGCAGGTACGTCTCACGCTAAACTCCTCGTATTGTCTTCGTTCTGTCACTTTGAGGTGTTTTGAGTTGCTCCGGCATCCATCCATTCCTCCCTCCCCAGCCTCTCCTTTCTTTCCTCTGAGCTCACGCGCGCGCTCTCTCTCTCCCCCACATGCCTATCCAAGCAAAGCTGCTGTTTTCATATTAATTTTTATGACCTGTGCTTTGAGGAGGGTGCTTGGGAATGTTCTTTAATCCGGAGTTGACACAATTCCCCACTGACTTCCATATGCGCGCTCTTGCTTGCAGCTCCAGGGCAATATATTCAGCGGCTTTGATGAGAGTCTGCTGGCCCGCGCTGAAGCTCTGGCGGCGGCTGACATCGCGTCTCACGGCAAGAGTCATCCTTTCAAGACGGACGTCACCTACCATACCATGAGCAGCGTGCCCTGCACCTCCTCTTCGTCCACAGTGCCCATATCCCACCCTTCATCCAACCTGCCCTCGCATCACCACCACCACCACCACCTCAGCCACCAGACCCTGGAGGGGGATCTGCTCGACCACATTTCCTCCAGTTTATCGGTCAGCGGCATGGGTGCGCCGCCGGATCCGTCGGTGATGACCACTCAAGCCCACCAGCACCACCTGCAAATGGGTCACTTGCACCAAGCCATGGCCATGGGCCACCCGCACACCCTGTCGGTCCACAACGGGATGGCGTGCGTCAACGACGTGGAGTCCGATCCCAGAGAGCTGGAGGCGTTCGCGGAGAGGTTCAAGCAGCGGAGGATAAAGCTCGGAGTGACCCAGGCCGATGTGGGGTCTGCCCTGGCCAACCTGAAGATCCCGGGGGTCGGCTCGCTGAGCCAAAGCACCATCTGCAGGTTCGAGTCCCTAACCCTGTCCCACAACAACATGATCGCTCTCAAACCCGTCCTCCAAGCCTGGCTGGAGGAGGCTGAAGCGGCTTACCGGGAGAAGAACGGAAAACCGGAGCTGTTTAACGGGAACGAGAGGAAACGAAAGCGCACGTCCATCGCGGCTCCGGAGAAGCGATCGCTCGAGGCGTATTTCGCTATCCAGCCGCGACCGTCGTCGGAGAAAATCGCGGCAATTGCGGAGAAGTTGGATCTAAAGAAGAACGTGGTTCGAGTTTGGTTCTGCAATCAGCGGCAAAAACAGAAAAGGATGAAATACTCGGCAGTGCACTAGTGCTGGTAGAGCAAAGTAGACATTTTAGGAACACCACAGGGATCTAAATCTTTTCTTTCAATCGTTAGAAGCCTATAAAGACTCCAAGGTACATTTCATATCGCCTCCAAATGATGGGATCAGTGTGCGAATTATTCCAGGGGTTCTGTACCCCTATAAAGGCTTGACCTCTCTCATAAAGTAGTCAAAAGATCTTAAAATATGCATTTGGACATTTTAGCAGCGTTTCAGTAACGGCAAAAGTTACAGTAAAAGTTCATAAAGTCGTGGCCGTGTGTGCCAGAGGTAACCATAGCAACGCTAGTTGCTCGAGCACTTTCAGTAAGTATTAATATCGGAGTTTACATAAAACAATAAAGCAAAAAGAATTTTGGTTTGCGCGAGATCGACAAACCTCAGATGTCCGAAAATTGCTGACAGAATTTTCTCAAACCACCGAAGGCCGAATAATTCGCACACTGTAATACCATTTTAAACAAACTTGAAAAAAGAAGAAGATTCATTTACATTACAGTCTTCATGTTACTTTGTATTTGTAGCACTTAATGTGTAATTATTTTAGCAGATTGTGGTCACGCAATATCATGGTTATAAAATAATTACAACAACACGCACTGTGTAACATGGACATCGTAATGTAAATTATTATTTACTCTTTAACAAAACAGATTATTAATTTAGCACTACATTACGAAGCAATACTGCTAAAACCTTTAAAAAGCTCTCATTTGAAATGATAAAACTTTATTTCCAGGAGATTAACAGCTACTAAAACTTTGTTTCAGTATTATCACACGTGAAATTATATTTTGAAGTGTGTATACGTGTGTTTTTGGTATTTAAAAATTTATATTATACAATTTGCGCACGAGGTCTACCTTATGTTACTATCACATGAAATGTCATTTGAAATATGTGTACTAGCGTTTGTAATAATCGTTTGAATGTCTTGTCAGATGTGAATGCAGTTATGGTGGAAATCACATATTCTCACAAACTGTCACGAATTTTTTCGTGAACGATCATCAGTTGAAGTGATACTAATATGCAAAAAACTGGTGATGTAATGAAGAATGCTGCTATTTGATTTGCATTAATGTAGCCACTGCAAACACTCTCACGTTTAAACTTCACTTTACAAAATGTGTGACTTTGAATGTTATTTAATAAATTGTTGATTTTTTTTCAAAACCTTTGTGGGACTTTTATTTTAGGCCTATGTGTGTTATTTTTTTAATTACACACATGAAAAAGGATACTAATGTGTTTGATTCCCATTTCAATATATAGGAGATAAAAAGAAATCTCAGAAATAAAATATGTGCAAATATACATGCACTTGGTTGCACAGTTTTCATCTTACATAAATTAGATCAAGAAAGCTACTCGCATAAAAAACATTGTAATATCATTAATTTTTAAAACTGGTGTTGTTTTATTAATTAGCCTCGAGCTCAATTGTGATTAAACATTAATGAAATAATATAGACTAATCACCACCATATTTACAGAAAATTTATAGAGAGAACAACAAGAAAAATTCAAACTAACTTTAAGCGTTATTTCTCTTTTCTAATTCGGGTTGCCAACTTGTTTAAGCAGACGCCGCTGAATAATAAATGCCTGTCACTGCTTTGTGCAGAGGGATTTGAAATTATTAAGTAATGACGATGCAATATTAATTGTATATTGGTATAAAACAGGCAGAGAGCTGAAGGGAGAGTTGTTAGTCAGGAAACGCTTCGTCCAGGCTCAAGGGAAGGAGGAAGAGACGCTGTTCAGGTAAGACGATGATCGCCAGAGTCGTTTTGTGCCTCACTTCACTGGCAGGTTTCAAGAAGTATGATCTTGTTATAAATTTACGTATTATTCTATATAAAAATATACGTATATGACATTTTGAAAAAAAGCTAAAAAGGTTAAAAGTGATAACGTGTTTCCCGTTAATCAAATTCGCTTGACTCGAGTTAGTTTTACTTTTTAGAGCCGAACAGTTCGCATGGAATAACTAGCCTATTCTTTTTTTTTTTTCGTTTACAAGGTTGATATCCTTAAGTGTTTTTGCTTGATATCTTTAATTGCTTAAATGTTTTAATTATTTTCCTCTGTACTTTCCTCTATGAATATTGCGTGAATTAAAAAATGGAACCTATATCTTAATGAGTTAATGTCGATTCTGTTTTGTTCTATTTTGTTGTGTGCAATAACTGGGTATTTTCATTATTAGCATGACGATGTTGTTGCCCAAAATCGTTTCAGAATGTATTAAATATTACGTTTTTAAGCATAATATTACGTTATAAGCCTATTCAATATTCACATTTTTCTTTAGTTTTTAGCGGGGTTTTTTTTACGCACGAAAGAAATGCCAGCTTAAGCGATTAAAATACTTAATGAATAACAACGAACTAATTACAGTCCTGTTAACTGTACGGATTTTTTTTTTCAGCCTAAATTATAATCTTTCCTAATTGCCGAGAAGGATCATCAGTCCAATTTTAAGTTATTAAACTAATGGGATTATGAAGAAGAGTTAAAATCATTAGAGAAGGCAGATCATTAATTATTAACAACTCTTTTTTATATCATAACCCTCAAACAATGGTGTAAACCAATCTAAGTTGAGCACAGAGCAGGGGCATGTGGCCAGTGGTGGCATCTAAATTATTGATGATCTATCGAAAGGTAGAGGCCTATAGGCCAGTAACTCATGTGTCATAAGGAACATCCTATGCATGTTGCAGATAATGTGCAGACTGCTGCCTTAACTTAGGTTTTCATCACCCTTTCCTCATTCAAAAATTATAATATGGAATAATATGGAACCAATGAAATAGTCATCCTTATAATAATCAGATGAAAACATATCTTCATTATTTTTTGATTAGTATTGGATATTTCAGTCCTCATAAGAACTCTATAAGTGTAGCCAACTGGAATAAACTCTTACTGGGCAATTCAATGAAATTATACTATAATACTGAAAGAGTTTCATTAATTTCCTTATTTTATGTCTTACAAAGGCATTTTGTTTTGGGCCATGTTATGTACGAAACAAAAATCATATTCAAAATTAACCATAATTCAGAAGGAATCATTTATTTTCCGATTATGGAAATGATCTGACTTGCATTAAATGTAATAGATAAATAAAATAAGCAAAACGATTTTACAGAATGCTTTTTAAATTCAACAAAAGAACTTATAAAAAACAATACTTAAAAAAAAAAAAAAAAAAAAAAAAAACAGAAATCCTTACGAAGATCTAAAGAAAGAAAGAAAAAAAAAAAAATGTTCAAGTGCAAAGCACTTTACAGCCGGCTCCTAACACAGTTGAAATGTCTATTTAAAGGACTACTTTATAAGACTTGGGAACTAGCAGTTGCCGTAGTCATGCGTGTCTGGCAGAGGAAAGTGAATTCATGTTTTTATTTCAGAGTAAAGAAGATCTGACAGAATGAGGGTGGAGGTCTCCTGGAAGATGTGGAGCACCCCCTCTCCCTCTGCGGGACAAGCGGTTGTTCTTGCGCCGACACTCCGGCTCTGCGAACGAGAACGGCGGAGTTAAGACACCGGCGCTTCAATTATTCATACAGCGCCGGCAGCAACACATGAGAATGCAGCCAATGCTGAGGCAGACAGCGAGCCCGGTGTGCTTTATTAGTCCGTTCCTATCATCGTCACACGCCAAGCCACCTTAGGCATTTGCCCGCGGTGTCTCAAAGCGATAACTCACGGGGTTATCCAAGGAGATACTGTTACCGGGAAACTTGAGGCTGTCCTTCAAAGGTGAATTTTGGGCGTGTCTTAAACGGACTCCGTTGTGTTAGTATGTCTTTGTAGCCTACTCGAATGTCTAACACAGTCTTATGACAATGCGTATTTTTGGTGGCTAATTTTTCGTAGCTACGTTTTATGGTCTGATTTAGACTAGTGGTGGACCTAAGTAGCCTAATATTGTAATTTATTTGTAAGTAAGTAAATAAATAGCTGCAGTTTATAGGCTAGTGAATGCCAGCGAAATAATTTAAAATGATTATAAACCACATAGGCCTAAATCGTATAATATGGAATGAGGACATTAAACACTAAGACTAATTATAATTTAGCCTATACTTTTTACCTGTTTGTTTTACACACACACACGCACGCACGCACGCACACACACGTATATGAACATTTCATTTGAAAAAATAGATAACTCAGTTTTTAACAATTTTCAAAATTCTTGTTTTTCATTGTGCATTCCAATTAATCTCAGTCAAACTGCAGTTGTGTTATTTTGATTAGGTTAAATAACTAAAATGATAAACTAATAATAAAATAAAACTAAAAAAAAGAAAAAAGCTAACAAAATAAAACACAATAACAATAAAAAAACATGATTTTTGAAAATTAAACAAACAAACAAACAAACAAACAAAAAAACAGTTATGTTTATATACATACACAATTTTTATTGAAAATGAGATTTAGGCCTATACATAATCTGAAAGCTGAACAAGCTTTCCATTGATAGTTTGTTAGGATAGGACAATATTTGAGATGAAAATCTGGAATTTGAGGGTGCAAAAAAATCAAAGTATTTCGAAAATCGCCTTTAAAGTTGTCCAAATGAAGTTCTTAGCAATGCATATTACTAATCAAAAACTAAGTTTTGATATAATTGCGGTAGGAAATTTACTAAATATCTTCATGGAACATGATCTTTTCTTAATATCCTAAAGATTTTTGGCATAAAAGAAAAATCGATAATTTTGACCCATACAATGTATTGTTGGCTATTGCTACAAATAGACCCATGCTACTTATAGTGGAAATTATAATTATAAATATATATATATATATATATATATATATATATTGTCAAAAATTAAAATACCATCATCCCTATCAGATTTTAATGCTGAAAATATGGGCAAAGTCAAGGGAAGATTTTAAAACTCTAGTACACATTTTAATGAAGTCCAAAAACACACAGAAACACCTAAGGCTGAAATAATCTAAAAAGCTCTGAAGGACAAGAAGTGACAAAGAGAAAATCTTTTGAGTTCAGTTGTAACCTTTATTGCTATGCAATCCTGAATCACTTACAGTCACACTGGTGAGGAGTCAGGGGAACTGCATTAACATACCCACTATATACACTAACTTAACCCAGGTACCAGAGCAGAATAAGTCCAGGCTACGTGACACCAGAAAACTGTAATAGAGTTGACCCTGTGGCTGATAGGCACGGGTATCTGATCATTCGCGCCCCTTTAAAAGCGTGCCGGATTGTGGGACGTGTGCACACTTGGCTCTTGAATTGCCTTTGAATAATACATACACCCATACAGTGTGGTTATATCACTCCACATCTTCTCATGAGCTCCCACTATGGGGCACTGGTGTACATGTCACTGCTATAAGCACAAGTGAAAGCAGGAGGTGTGTATTAAATAGAAGCAGAAAGACAATTTGCACTAGATTTAATATTTTCGGAAGAATATGTGAGGTGGTTTCCGACATAGAAGTTGGTGCCATAATGTTGTTGACGTGGTTGCCAAATGTTCTGAGGCCACTAAGACCACAAATTTTTTTTTTGTACTTCTTCCTAAAAGTAGTGCAACTGGTAGAGCACAGTGCTAGTAACACGCAAGTCACCAAGGGATTGATTTCCAGAAAACACTGTGAATGAACTGTGAATTTAAACAGGAGCTGCATAAAGCGCACGTGCGCACACACACACACAATTGGTTCTTCAGCGGTTCTTTGGGGTGGTTGAGGTGCTATAGCACCCCTACTGTAATAAACCTGTTAAGCAGTGTTTCTTCAGCGTGGTTAAGGTGTTATACAGCACCACTGCCATACAAAGAACCTGTTAGCCCCGTATATAAAGTTCTGTAACTCTCTCTTAGTCTCTTGGTTTAGCTGGGGAAAGGATCAAAAACAACATTAAAAGAGTGTATTTCCTGAAGATAACGTGATTCTTAACCTTTTTGCCCCCAAGGCCTCTCTATAAGGAAATATTCCAGGGCCCCCACATGAGACTTTTTGACCTCAGAAAAGCATGCACTGATTCAAAACAGCTTTTGCCATTGTAGTAAATTCCTATTCATAGCAAACATATAAGAGTGGAGTAACCTATCTAAAATCTGAGGAGGAGAACAGGGTTCCTCTTATGGTTCTACAGCACCATTTTACAAATGTGTTGTATAGTACCTTAAAAGATAGGTGTTATAAAGCACTTAAAGCAGTTCCCCTATGATTATGAGCCACTGAACCACTTTCAGTGTTATTTAGCACCATTTTTTTTTTTTGAGTGTATAGGCATATCAAGTGTGACTGTTTTCTCTTTGAAATTAATATGGATAAGTATAGTGAGAAGGAAAATTTTAACAGCAACACTAAGCTATTAAATACTAGAATTTGATCAAGTCGTATCAAAGACTCTGTGATCCACTTCACATTATATATATGCTTTCTGGAACACGGACAAAACCCTGAAGAAAAATGACACTAATCCCTTATTAACAGTGAACACATCATGAAATAATAAAGAAGCATAAAATATATATTGTAAGAATAAATGAATGATTAATAGCTGCACCATGCATGATTATTAATCAGTGCTAACTACTCCACAAGGCTTTTTTTCTTGTCTTGTAGGGTTTGTGTAGACGTAGAAAATGTACATTAAATGTAAAGATTGCAGATGATGTAACTGTGGTCACATAGATTCCTTTGTTTTAACGATTTTGCACAAGCATTACAAAAGTACATTCATTTGTGCACAAGTTAATTTAGATGCCTAATAAATAAATAAAATATAGTTGCCTTTACCTTTTAGTATTTATTATAATGAGGTTACCTAATCCATCACGGTCAAGATTCTGCATGGACAATAATCTTAAAATATAAGCCACACAAAAAAGTAATAGAAACTGTACATATTAAGGATGTAATGCACAATACATTTGTTTCAGTGAAAGTAATATAGTTCACATTTGTAAACCATTGACTGCACAGAAATACTGCACTAAATATGTACTTTACATCCAACCCCCCCCCCCCAATTCTATCAGACCATATTTAAGAACGAAAAAATATATTTACGCAACATTTCTTCAGGCGCAACATTCTGTAATGCTACAGATAACGTAAATAAAATAATGTTTAAAAAGACAAAATAAATCTGATCCTTCATAGATTAATTTGAATTGATTTTGATATATTCCTTCTTGACACATGTCAAGAGATTGATCAAGAAATTAAGCAGACGGGTTGCATATTGATCTTCATCAGCAGGTTTGCAGGTTTTCTGAAATAAAGTAAATGTCATGGTTATTCAACTCAAATAAGATGGAGGTATGGTATAGAGAAGACATCAAGTTCCAGAGTTCAACTTACCACATGGTGCTTGTTATACATGTTTAAATTCCTCATTAGTTTCCCGTTAATATGGAAAAGCTCAAATTTGGCACCAGACCGCCCAGAAACCTCCTTTATTAGTTCTTGCTCAGCCTGACAGAAAAACTCATGCTGCAAAGATATTGAAAGCACATCAGGGCTTGAATCCTTTGAATTTGATTGTTAGCCTTAAAAAAGCTATCAGAATGGAAAAAGAGCTGAACATGGTCTCATAAGCTTAATATGTATGAAGGTAGAATGATGCCTAAAGATTTGCATGCGCAGGGTAAGAGTTGTGAAAGCACTAAGACTGTTAGCGTAAATTAAATTTGCATGTGCAAGAGAAGCTTTGTAGCCTAGCCCCATTCACACTACAAGCGACACTCAGCGACAAAGCGACACGATCCCATTCATTTGAATGGAGAGCTGGCGATTTCCGGCGACACGAGCGACAGCGAGCGATAGCGACCGTTGGCGACCGGATGGGGCGTGTCCAGCGACGCGACAAAGTTCAGAATCCTTCAACTTTATGCAAATGAAGAGCGACTTTCGGGAGCGACAGCCAATAGGAAAGAAGACGGTTGAGCTCACGTGATCGTTCTCCTCTCAGCCGTAGATAAACATTCGCAATGGAAAAAAAGTAGGCTCTGTTTCTCATTCATTTTTGTTTGTATGTACGTATTTAAGTTATATTCATATCATATTTAGTCTTTTGCCTCCAAAATGTTTGTATTTAGCTGCAAGAAACCTGATTCGCTGTCTAGGCAACCAGTAGTGAGAAACGCCCACTAGCAGCCTCATCGCCGACATGCAGCGACAAAAGTCGCTGCTAGTGTGAACGCAGCTTAAAGCTGTAAATCGCATTTCAAGTGCAAGAAAAAATATTTGCAGCATTTGACAGTTATTCGTAACTGTAATTCACGTATTGTGAAACTGCAGCTCCATGCTAACGAAACATAAATATGATCTGCATTCTTCTGACTTCCATTTTTCCGTGCTTACTTTTGGCACGTTTTTTTTAACCAAAATATGGTCAAAAGCACTGCAATGTGAACAGTGATTTGCAAGCGAAAACATTTTAAAGAACTGCAAAACGGATTGACTGCGTTGAAACAATCTGTATATGTAAAATAAACAAACTGTGTCAAATGTCTAAATGACCTGCTGTGTAGGGCAAAATGTTCCCGAAATAATCCGATATGTACAGCTCCGTCTTTCTTTTCTTGGCGCGATTCTCTCACTCACCGAGTTTTGCAAGCGCGAGGAAATGGCGGGTCCACCTTCTTTTTGTAGCCAATCAAATGAGGCTCTCGGGAACTCTCCATTTACTCTTATCTGACTGGTTCAAATAAACACATCATACGCCAAGACATTTATCTTCATTTAGTTCGGGAAAGTTCTCGCTGCAGGAATGATACTTTTAACGTACACATACAGTAAAAAACAAACAAACAAAAAAAAAAACCAAAACAAATAAATACCAACTTAATTAAAACATGATACTTTATAAGTCGTGTACCATTAGATTGTGTTCATACTGAATTTCGATCTTCTCCTCCTCAACAAGCTATATGATATATTAGATTATTGCAATATTATATTGTAATTTTGATGATACTTAAAGAATGACTAGTATCTGCACTAGCCTAATACATGCATAATTTCACCTGTCTACTGATCAGGGAAGGTTCCATTTTTTAACAAAAAATTGGTTAAATAATAATTGAACCAACAGTAATATTTTTTTCTTTAACATGTTGTAATTTAAGGGGACTTTGCAAAATATTACTAAAATATTACTAACTTATTCAGCATTTATCATCTGTAATACCATTGTGAAACCACTAGATGGCTGTTTAGCTCTCTCTATATAAACAATTAGTTACTTGAGTGTACAATTGAGTGTTAAATACCATAAACAGAGACATGGTCTGAAAATTGACAAATTCAGATTTAAGTAGGCTAGCTTTATTGGCGTAGTAAAAAGGTTTTACAAAGTATATCACTCTGATACCATAGTGTTGAGCATTGTCACTCACATAACATCATTTTGATTATAAAGTTTATCATCAGCGGTGTAAGCAGATTAGGAAATTTCAATGTAAAGCCAAACCAAACCAAATAATGTTAACACCAGCTCGCAATTCAGTATGAACACATAGGAATCTAGCCTTAAGAAACACAACTTAAAATCCTATCATGTTTTAATTAAGTTGGTATTTATCTATTTATATATATTTTTTTACTTTATGTGCAGATAAAAGAAAGACAGAGCTGTACATATCGGATTACTTCAGGAACTTTTTTCCCTTCATACACAAGTCATTTAGACATTTGACAGAGTTTTTTTTTTTTTACACATACAGATTGGTTCTATGCAGTCAATCCGTTGTGAAGTTCTTTAAACTGTTGTTTTCGCTTGCAAATCACTGTTCACATGCTTGCAGTGCTTTTGACCGTATTTTGGCAAAAAAAAAAAAACGTGCCAAAGGTGTAAGTGCGGAAAAATGGAAGTCAGAAGAATTGCAGATATTTATTTTTCGTTAGCATGAAGCTGTAGTTTCACAATACATGAATTACACTTACGAGTAACAGTCAAATGCTGCAAATATTTTCTTCTTGCACTTGAAACACGATTTACACCTTTACAAAGCTTCTCTTGTGCATGCAAATTTAATTTACGCTTACTGTCTTATGTAAGCTTTCACAGGTCTTACCCTGCGCATGCAAATCTTTTAGGCATCATTCTACCTTCATAAATATGCTATATTGTACTAGTGCTGTGAGGCAATAAAATTCCATGTGTATCATCTCACCTTACAGCCATCCATTTGCAGTTCTGACACTAAGATTACTATTCCCTAGAAATGACAGGTAAAATGAATATTGCAATCACATTCTACTATGTATGTTAAAGTATAGACAATTTTGGCTTACTATAGATACTATACTAGTTACTATCCTGTAGTAAAATCTTACCTCAGTCTCCTTTGAAAGAATTTTCACTGCTTTTTCCAGCTCATAAAAAAGCTCCATCAATAAAATCTTCTCATCTTTCAATGAGATTTTTTCCCCCTAGAAATAACAGGTAAAATGAATATTGCAATCACATTCTGCATATTAAAGTAGCCAGTTTTGGCATATTCTATAGTTACTATACTAGTTGCTATCCTTTAGTCAAATCTTACTTTGGTCTCCTTTGGGACATTTTTCATTGCCGTGACCAGCTCCTCATCACGTTCTCCCAGTAAAATCTTATCGGTGTGTTTTGGAGGAGTCTTAACGCTTACCACATCTTTCAATGAGATTTTTCCCTCCTAGAAATAACAGGTAAAATGAATATTGCATTCATATTCTGCCTATTAAAGTGTATGGTTTAGGCTTACTATAGTACTATAGCCTACTAGTTACTACAGTTTAGTTAATCTTACCTCAGTCTGTACTGGGTCAGTTGGCCAATCAGAGCAGACTGTGCTTGTCGAAAGGAGGGGCTTTGTAGAAAACAACGCGTTTGAGAGAGGCGGGGTATAGAGGAACTACAATAATGTACAGTATTTGAAAAATAATGTTTTTTTTTTTTTTAACATTAAGGCATGTCAACATATTGTTACACCAAATACAATAATGATCTTTAAAATAACATCATATGACCCCTTTAAGGTAGACAGTTTAGGCTTACTATAGTTACTATAGCCTACTAGTTACTACACTTTAGTTAATCTTACCTCGGTTTCCTTAGAGACATTTTTCATTGCAATATCCAGCTCATCATCAAGCTCTCCTGGTAAAGTCTTTTCACTTGACACATCTTTCAGCAAGATTTTATTTTCCTAGAAATAACAGGTAAAATGAACATTGCAATCACGTTTTGCTCTGTATATTAAAGTATAGACAGTTTTGGCTTACTACAGTTACTATACTAGTTAGTATCCTTTAGTTAAATCTAACCTCAGGCTCCTTTGGGACATTTTTCATTGCCATGTCCAGCTCATCATCACGCTCTCTCAGTAAAGTCATTTCGCTGTGTTTCGCAGGAATGCTGGGGGCGAATAAAGCGAAAGTGAGCAGTTGTATAGTCTTCATCATTTTGTCTGTCTGCTTGGGTTTCTCAAGACTTTGGTTGTTTGAAGGCCAGAGGTACCTGATTTCACGACTGCTGCTATGTATATACAGTACTGTGCAAAAGTTTTAGGACACTAGTATTTTCACCAGCTAAAGTTAGTCAGTTACTTCTATCTTTTGCTGTAGTGTGTCAGTAGGAAATATCAGTTTACATTTCCAAACGTTCATTGTGCCATTAATTGTAATAATCCAGTGAGTCTGACAACAGCCAGTGCTCCACACAGAGATCTGATCTGATCATCATCCAGTCTGTCTGGAATGACATGAAGAAACAGAACAAACTGAGAGAGACTAAATCCAGAAGAACTGTGCCAACATCTCCAAGATGCTTCAAGAAACCTACCTGCAAAGCTACAATACTGTTAAAAGTTTTAGGCACTTGTGTAAAAAAAGCTGTAAAATGAGGATGCTGTCAAAACTAATGGCATAAACAGATTTTCTTTAACAATTAACTTCTATTAACCAAATTAAATCAACATTTGGTGTGAGCATCCTTTGCGTTTAAAGCAGCTTTTGCCCTCGGTTCACTTGCACATAGTTTTTCAGGTAGCTTTGAAGGTAGGTTTCTTGAAGCATCTTGGAGACATTGCCACAGTTCTTCTGCTGACACTGACAAACTGATCATAAAAAAAAAAAAAGACCATAATGATTTTGGGTAACAGGCCTCTATATGAGGTGTTGAAGGCCACATCTTGACTATGTTTGCTTGTGTAAACAAGTTTCATTATTGGAGAATCAAACAATCAATACTAATAGCTTTTGCAGCAAATCTGCATGTGTTTGTGTTTGCACTTGCAGTTGTGTGAATACACTGGAGATGCATTAGTCATACAGATGATGGCACCAAGTGTCTTGATTAATAATGTTTGAAATCTAATTTTAATATGTTTGTTGGCAACTCAAATGTTAAAACCAATTTCAAAACCATACATAATATGACAAGTGATCCCTCTAATGACACATTGGTGAGTCTCATACAGTGCCTTGAAAAAACTGGACACTCAAGTCACATTTAAAATGCCTGTATGAAATTCATTGCATAAAGATGATCAAACCAAATGACTTATTTTCTCAAAACTAATTTCTGAGGCATTTTTTAGTACCTGAACTAATTTTTAAAATGAACTTTAAAATAAATGCAACTAGGTTTGATCTTAAGATATATTATCTAAAGTCATATGTTTTCAAGTATTCAAATTGGGCTGGAAAAATAATGATAATAACTGATTAATATTTGCTGATTAATGCATTAAAATAAACACAATTAACACAACATCTTCTCCACTTCCTGAGGTAAACGAAAATAAGGACCCATAACTACAAAGTGGTAATGTTCATGGTAATGTGGTCCACCAGAACCGAAGTTTGACGCACGTGCGCGACATGCATCATGGGTTTCTCTCTAAAAAGGCCTAGTATATTTGTGCGCACTCACCGCTTCATTGAAAATTTCTTTTCAGTCGCTTCACAGAAATGCTGCACAAAATCTGTACTGTAAAACATCAGACCATATTTAAGATTGAAAAATTATATTTATGCAAATTTATTTCAGGTACAAAATTATATACTGCTACAGACAATGTAAATAAAATAATACTCTCAAAAAGATACAAAATAAATTTAATCTTTCATAAATTAATTTTACTTGGCTTTGCTAAATTCATGCTTGACACATGTCAAGAGCTTTGGCAAGAATTCGTGCAGAGGCATTTCCGTTTTATCTTCATCAGCATGTTTGCAGGTTTTCTGAAATGAAGTAAATGTCATGGTTATTCAACTCAAATAGGGTGGAGGTATCGTATAGAGAAGATATAAAGTTCCAGATTTCAACTTACCACATGATGCTTGTTATACATGTTTAAATTCCTCATTATTTTCTTGTCAATACGGAAATGGTCAAATTTGGCACCAGGCCGCTCAGAAACCTTAGTTTTCAGTTCTTGCTCAGCCTGGCAGAAAACCTCACGCTGCAACGATATTAAAATCACGTCAAGACCAATGAATACTTTGAGTTTGATTGTTAGCATTAAAAAAGCTTTAGAAAAGCTGACAGAAATGTAAAAATCACAACAGGAAAAATATTTTGTGCTTCAGCTTCATAAACGTTACCACATACTAGAGTAACAAAAGTGCACAAACCCAATTAAGCACATAAAAGACACCTAAGGCTCTGAAATAGTGATAAAAATCCACGTGCATCCTCTCACCTTACAGCCATCCATTTGCAGCTGTGTCAGGAAGATTGGTTCTCCCTAGAAATAACAGGTAAAATGAATATTGCAATCACGCTCTGTTCTGAATATTAAAGTAGACAGTTTTGGCTTACTATAGTTGCTATAGTCTATACTTTAGTTAAATCTTACCTCAGGCTCATTTGAGAAATTTTTCACTGCTTTTTCCAGCTCATCAATAAGCTCTCCCAATAAATTCCTATCACTGTGTCGTTTTGCAGAAGACTTAGCATTGTTTTGCGCAGGAGCGCCGGAGATCAAGACAGCGAAAGCGAGCAGTAGAAGAGTCCTCATCATTTTGTCTGTCTGCTTGGGTTTCTCAAGACTTTGGTTGTCTGTAGGCCAGAGGCACCTGATTCCACCACTGCTGAATGCTGTGTATATATACACTCTCAAAAAGCAAGACCTTTTTGCATCGTAAGCTAAGCTTCGTTCATTGGCTGATAACGGCCCGCTCACAGAATATCTTGATTGAGATGTGGTTGATAATTTGTCATATTGTCCTGATTTCCTGGAACTGACACTGACAAACTGCCAAGAAAGATCAGAATGATTTTGGGTAACAGGCCTCTAGATGGGGTGCTGAAGGCCACATCTTCACTATGTTTGCTTGTGCAAATAAGTTTCAATGCTGCAAAATCAAACGATCAATACTGATAGCTTTTGCAGCAAATCTGCATGTGTTTGTACTTGCAGTTGCATTGATACACTGGAGATGCATTAGTCATACAGATGACGGCAGCAAATGTCCGGTGATTAACAACATTTACCCCCGGGTTTCACAGACGAGGCTTAAACCTAGTCCTAGACTAAAATGCAAGTCTGAGCTGTTTCAACTGAAATAAACTTGCACTGACTGATCATGAAATATATCAGTGCCTTTGTTTTGTCTCAAGATGCACCCCAGTAATGTTTTTTTTTTTCTAAGCAAGTTTATAAAAATGACTTAAATGTCCTAATTGAACTATGGCTTAATCCTGGCTTAGTCTAAGCCCTGTCTGTGAAATCTGGCCTTGAAATCTAATTTTAAGATGTTGGTTGGCTGAACTTAAATGTTAAAGCTAATTTTAGAAACATATAGCAAGTAATCCCTCTAATGGCACATTGGTGAGTTTATGTATGTGTGGATTTCATTGCTTACAAATGATCAAACCAAATAACACTCAAAACTAATTTCTTATGCATTTTTATTACCTAAACTATTTTTAACTGAATTTATTTTCCCCCTCTTGTCCTAGCAGAATAACCACAGATGTATTTCATGACTTTGGACATGTTCCACAAATATCTGACACTAGACATTCATTTAAAAAAAAAAAGACGTTATTTAAATAATTCCTCACATTATATGTATCATTTTATCATTCAAAACTTATTGTAAAACACTTGATGTATGCATGTGCATTATTTCTGAAAAATAAATGCAACTTGGTTAATCTTTTGATATATTATGTAAAGACCATTTTTACATTTTTAAGTATCCAAATTAGGGTTAGGAAAAAAATAATTGTAATTTCCGTGATTAATATTTGCAGTTTAATGCATTAAAAAATAATAATAATAAACAGCATCTGTTTTTGCACATCCTAAAGTAGCTATGTGTTTCCCCAAATTATATAATTATATAAAGACTATATAATGTGTTTGGTGCCAGGGCTGAACAGATTTAAATATGGTTAGGATTTATGTGAATATTCTTTTACATGAATTAAAAACTGAACGTGATTAATTAGTTTAATTATGAAGAATTATTATTTTTAATCGATCAGCAGCACTAGTCCAAATACTTTTTGATGCCAACACGAAATAAAAGAAAATAGAATCCGATTTTTTTTTTTTTTAATTCTGAAAAAAAGTCAACTAAATTTACAAGGCGGCCAACATACACTTTTAGTAGGTAGGTACAGGGAGGCTGATAAATCTTATATTTAGGTCATGCCTAACAACTGTCCAAAAACTGAACTTTGATTCTGTCACCTCTGTAGAGTACCAGTCTTTCTTCTCTCATCTGATCTGATGCATCAGTGCAGGTAAGAGTTGAGAGTGTTAATGTTACACTTCGTGATCTCTGAGCACTGGTCCTGGTTCTTCCTGATCCTGTAGAAATGCTCCACATAGTTGGACCGTCCCAGGAGCTCCACAAAATCCTCGTCGTGGGTGATGACAAGGAGCTGGAAGTTGCGCTGGCGAGAACGACTCTTGATTATCCTACAAAGAAACCAAAAGTAGATGTTTTAGTTACATAGCAAATAATAGTTGTTGTTTTGTCATGTTTCTCCATCTGCAAATAGACAGAGTTTCCTGTTTAAAGACTGGCTTTATATATTTTTTTTAAATAAAGACTTACTCCACCAGTGCGTGTGCCAAAGACTCTATATTCTCTCTGTCTAGGTTGGTGGTGGGCTCATCCAGTGCCAGAATCCCACAGTTCAGACAAAACGTCTCAGCCAGAGCCAACCGTATTATGAGAGAGGCAAGAACCTGCAGACAAACACTGCAGATTACCAACATTTTATTGGAAATAATAAAAATAGACAACTTTGCTTTTATTTTGCAGTTACACATTCTGATCTAGTAACAGTCTGATCTATAAACCAATAAAACCTTCGGCCAGGTGTGGTTTGACTAAAAGAAGTGTCAGCAACCTCTTCTCAGCTCCAAAATCTAACGACAGCTTTGTCAACAGATAGTGTTTTCATTAAATATGCATCACTTATTTTATGTACATTACATTTAATGGGGACCCACAGGGGCCGAAAAGAACTTTTCAGTGGAGTGGTAAGAGCGCACAAACATGCGATGCATTTTTTCTAAAGAAACCCATGATGCATGTAGTGGCTTTTTGACCTTTTGCCCAGCACTGCAACGTCCACGCATGTCCAAAGCAGTGTCTCCTTTGACCATTACCACTCTATAGTTATAGGTCCTTCTTTTCAGGCCAGCAGAGGTGTTCTCATCCACATCAGAGCGTATCTCCACATACTCAATGTCTGTGAGAGATCAGGAGACATGTTAACAACAATATATTTGCGTTTAAAGAAAGAATCAGCATGGGATATATTAAGTCAAGCACCAATCATGGCAGACCTTGTCCTCTGTATGTGCTCCGCCATAAATCTCTGATGATTTTATTAATCTCCTCCATCTTCATGCTGTGAAACTTCATTATTGTTCTGTAATAAAAAAAATAAAAACAAAAATGAATAAAATACCTTTGCCACTATCTCAAACTCCAAGTAAATCTTCAAAACCTGTAATCTTCAGAAAATTTTAACATAGGATTATTGTATCCCATTCATAAATGTAAATTATAATGCTATTATGCCTAAATTCACTTACAATGATTATGTTATTTAATCTGACTGATATAGTTATAGTATTTTATTAGTATTCGTTAGGGCTGGTCCGAATACCATTTTTTGAGCTTCGAAGCTTCGATAGTAATCAACACCGAATATTCGAAGCTTCGGAGGGAGGGGCTGAACATATTCTTCTCTCTAATAAAAGGCAGGAATCTCTGTGCGTCTGTCTGTCTGTTTGCTTTTTTATTGTGTCGAGAACCGTTCATCCAATGACTTCACGCGTGGCAGGTGTGTTGCTGCGGACCCAAGGGAATGCAGTGTTGCATTTTGGTGCAATATGGACACGCGACACGTTCATAATTAATAAACTTTTAATAAACTACAGAACAGCGTGAGCCGGAAGCGGCGCGCTTCAGGCGGGCAGGGCTTATATGCTCCGAGAACGGACACTGCACTAGTGATACAAAACACACACGTCTGTTAAGAGCAATACTTCTAATAAGGTAGCCCAGTGCTTAATTTGTAAATTGAGAGGTCCCGGAATAAAGCGGGGTAACGGATCCGGCATGTGATTAGAGGAGAGAGAGGACCAATCTTTAGTGATTGAAAGCGTGTTGCTTTTATAGGGTTCGTACGGTCATGAAAAACCTGGAAAAGCTATGATATTTTAAAACAGCAATTTCTAGGCATGGAAAAGTTTTATAAAAGTCATGGAATTTTATTTCACAAATCTCTGTATAATAGAGTTATATTTAATCAGGTCCTGAATTTGTGTGTAGGCTATATCGCATAGTTTTACTCATTCCTGCAGCTTTCGAGTTTATAATGAGGGAAATACCTGCAAACATTTATTGAATATAGCATGTAGGTTAGATGAGTAAATAAATCCACACAAAATATCAGATTAAATCAGTCATCTGCGTCTTCTCTCTTTCACTTTCTCAAAGCGGCTTCACATCGGCGCATCTCGTCTGCACTACAAGAGCTACTGCACGCTGACTCAAGACTTTCGCTCGCATCTCGGGACAGTTGACTGAAAGAAAACGCATGCATCGCATTCGGTTTTGTGATAGCAGAGGGTCCGTTCACGTCGCGTCTTTTGCGCGCTTAAGTTCATTATTTCAAATGTAGATGTCGTGAGCAAGCGCGCTCATAATAGAGCGGGCTCATATATGCATGCTGTAGGTCAGCACGAACGTCTTTCATTGGCTAACTGTCTGTTGCTGGTGCAGATGTTCAGCCAGGCAGACAAGTTGAGAACCGTTTCGCGGGGTTCCAGGTGTTCAAGGGAAAAAAAAAAAAAAAAGGATATTCGAATCTCAAAATTGAAAATCGAATGCCAACCCACCGAACGAATATTCGAATAATCGAATATTCTGGTCCAGCCCTAGTATTCGTAAGAATTATTATTATCATTATTAATTCATCAATACAAATTATTATTATTTAGACAAAATAGTACTGAACTTTGGTAAGAATTTAGACTTTAATCTAATGCATTAAGCATCATGAACTGAAAAAAAAACATTTATAGCATTTATTAATCTTACTTGATGTTGTGTATATGTATACTACTGTATACTAATATATATGTATAATTAATGCTTACTTGATGTTAATTTATATGTATACTAATAGATTTTACATCTTATTGGTATCAATGGAATTTCAATTTCAGTGCATATGTAATACATACAATAATAAACCAATACAACAGCAAACTGCAAAGCTGAACATATGAACCACTCGTGTCTAGCAAACATGTTAGCAAAGAAAAAAGACTGCCATGTTTATGAAATTACCAAAAACATTCCTGTTCATCTATCGCTATTTTTCCATATATTAATGTAGTAACCAAATAGTTTATCCTATGCATACATTAAAGTTTTCAAAATAATACAGTGGAAATAAAAGCAAATGAAGAAAGATTTTACTGATTTATTAGAACTATCTGTTAGATTAAGAACTTGTAAAATGCTATTTTGACCGTAAGACTTTTTTTATTATAACTGATATTAGTTGAAATTCCGCATCTAAGCATATGTGTCCTATCAGATTGCCACACTTCCTCTACTCCTCTGCACAAACAGCAATGATGGTATCATGATGGGAAGAGTGGGTCAGCTGGTTTAATGTCAGGCGCAGTGCTTTATCAGATGAAAACTGCTTTACCAGGCTGCACTCAATCAAAAGCCTAGAAATCAGAGTTCTTTGGACAGCTGTCCATGTACAGTGTCCGTCTGAAGCACACAGCTGTATACAATTTGCTAAGTGACGTCACATGCATAAATTACAATTCGCAGCCTTGGCAAATGTGGAATCAGTCTCTGAAGCACCAATATCTGGCAAGCAGTTATAGAGACTATAGCAGTTAGGTTTGGTTTTGATGTACCAACGGTCGACTAATATAGGTTTTCAAATGGTCAGAGAACATACCTAGAAGATATTTTGGAAAGCTCGAATATTCAAAATCTAAAATCCAGCTATTCATTTCAGAAGGAAGGAATGTTTTCTGTGTGTATTCCCCCTCTAATGCTTCCCTCCAGAAGTCTGAGATCCACTAGTGAGTGATGCCTCGTGGTACCATCACAGTGAAGCACAAAATCACTTTCCAGAACATTTTCATTTACCGTTCCTGGCTGGTGGAATGATCTTCCAACCCCTATCCAGAATGCTGATTCCCTGACCATTTTCAAGCAACAGCTGAAAACTCATCTCTTTCGTCGCTATTTGACTTCATCCTTAAAAAGAGACTAGCTGTCACCCCCCTCCTGAAATCTCATTTAATGTAGAACACAACACAATTATACTTGAACAGATATTTGAGAGTATTTGCACTGATCACATGACATGACAGCTCTTTTAATGGCGAGTGTGTTTTTATATTTTACTGTACGCAAATATAATGCCAAGCTTATAATAGGCTTAGTATTATATTTTGTTACATAACATTATTTATTAGCGACTGTGTGTGTGACTGCACAACATTACTGTTGTTAAACCTGTCAGCATGCTCAAAGCTGCTGCTTTTTTTCATTTTGTCTTTTATGGCTTGTGGCTAGCTATGCGTTGTTAATAAAGTAACTACTCAGCATCTGAATAATTATCTGAAGTGCCACAATGTGCATGGTGTAGTTCTGCTCTTGGCTTATGCTACACAAAAATGATGCTCAATAGAGACGTGCGGTGTGTAATTCTGTCACATATGTTTGGGCCTTTTGTGTTTCATTTGCTGTCTTGCATACATTTATAGTAAAAACTGTAAAGGATTCATGAAAAATAAATAAGGCAAACTAATCTTGTCAATTGCAAAAGATCATCAAGTGGCTCAAAGTACTTTGCGCAATACAATGCGTTTATCTTCCTTGGTTGTGCTCATAAAAAGCCACATTAAATGTAGTGGATGGTTAACCAAAATGGGGATAAAATCACTTATTTTATGCAATATTTACCGTAATTTCCCAAAAACGAATCTGAAAACAGAAATTGATTTGTATCCAATGATAGGCCACATCCAAAGGCTTGCTAGAAGCCATGTGACAAACCCTGAAACCTTTTAAGAATATATTGTGGTTTTTAAGAGTGTTGCGCAATTTGGCCTATTTCTGGTGCAAGTCCAAAACAGTCATTATGCAATAAATGCTATTGATTTATTAATAATATATTTACAATTGAGCAATTACTATTATATAATATGTGACCCTGGACCACAAAACCAGTCTTAAGTGTCAATTTTTCGAAATTGAGATTTATACATCATTTGAAAGCTGAATAAATAAGCTTTCCATTGATGTATGGTTTGAATAGGATCTGACAATATTTGGCCGAGATACAACTATTTGAAAATCTGGAATCTGAGGGTGCAAAAAAAATCTAAATATTGAGAAAATTGCCTATAAAGTTATGCAAATGAAGTTCTTAACAATGCATATTACTAATCAAAAATGAAGTTTTGATATATTTATGGTAAGAAATTTACAAAATATCTTCATGGAACATCTTTACTTAATATCCTAATGATTTTTGGCATAAAAGAAAAATTGATCATTTTGACCCATACAGTGTATTTTTGGCTTTTGCTACAAATATACCCCAGCGACTTAAGACTGGTTTTGTGGTCCAGGGTCACATATACAACATAATATCATTAACATACCAATATCTCCAATACTTACTAATAAATATTTTTGGATTGAAATGACTGATCTTTACTATACTGACAACTGTGGTATTGAGCAAAGAAAAATCATTCACACCATTTAAACATAAGAAATGGAAGATTTCCTGAAAAAGTAAGGATAACGCCTCTGCACTGCAGATGACGCCAGAGTGATTTAGACACCCACAGACCTGCTGATGTAACTTCTGTGAAGGCACAGGACGATACTGATCAACTGATCAAACCAATGATGATGACTTAGGACTTCCTCTGTATATTCCTCCATGAGAAACCAGCAACATCATTTAGACCGCATTTTTGATATGAATGCTTGCTGCTTTAGCAATATTGCTGCAATTGTGTATTTATGCAGAAGCCAGGATGTTCATGTGGTGTAATTTGACTTCAAGTCTGGTGTACGTCACTTCTTGACCCTATTCACACCACTGAAACTGTAACTTGGGCAGTAGCGCCACAATAAAGTAGTTTAAATAAATTTTTAGTAAATTTAAATTTAAACACATTTCTGGCATCCCTATGTCCTCGGTGGGAAAACGGCATTAGAATTTTATCAGAACCAGTATAGTTTCACAAGGAACTGAATTTAGTTTCAGTACTAGTTCCACAATTATAGGGGCTTTGGCACCACTTAGTTCTAGGAACTAGCCAGCAGGGTGGTTCCAAGAGAACCTATTTCTCCCTTGTGCCTGGTTGCATTCACACCGGCACCAGGAAATCTGAAGCGGCCGACAGCGATGTCTTTATTCACGGCATTTACAAACATCAACAACCGGTGAATGAAGGACACTGTAATCTGAGATGTTTTTGTTGTGTGTCGTGGGTTTCGTGATAACGGAGATTCTTTTAGTCGCAATTTATGCGACTAAAAGAACAAAAAGTTGGGCTAAGGGACAAAAGTGTGCAGACATGCCAAAAAGTGGGCACTTCCGCCAACGGTTCTAGGAACTACAAAAAGGTTCCTCCGCTGCGAAAGCCACTTATGTGTAAAAATGTCAATACAGATAGACGTCTCAAAATTTTTCAAAGCTGTCCTACCACCTGTCTTTTGCATCCTATTTACCTACATATTTCAAAATATATATTTCTCCTGGCTTTTACCCACAGTCACACAAATCTTCAACACAGCTTTTACTACAGGTAATTTTCTTTTTTTAAGCTTCCTTGAGGGAAGGGTATTCAAGGTCCATCAGCTAACCACTGGGGATCTTCAGGGATTGGTATTTGGTCCTCTCCTGTTTTCAATATACACAAACTCCCTGCATAGCTCTATCTGCCATTCTAATTTGACTATGCCACCATCTAAGCTGGTTTGTCTGAATGCCTTTCAGACATATATTATATAAACTAGTCCTGGATAATTGTTGATCCTCAATCAACCAAAAAGTGCCCACCTCACACCCCTTGTGGTCGAACTCCACTGGTTGCCTATAGCTGCCTCCATTAATTTCACGGCTTCAAGACTGTAACTGGAACACCACCTTCATACCTTATAACACATGTACAGGTCTATGTTCCCTCTAGTGCACTACAGTCAGTGAGTGAGTATTACCTAAAGGTTTCATGATAAAGTGGTAAAAAGCCACATCCCAGAATCTTATGTCTTCCTGTTCCCCTGAGACCTTTAAGAAACAGCTGTGCTGAAGACAGACTTCTTTAATCAGCATTTAAACTACCAATCAAAGGCATTTCCTACAAATAAAAACCTACATAAAAACATGCCATCTTTTTTATTTTCCTTTTCTGCATCTTTATTTCTGGTCTAGCTTACAATAGATTTACTAAGTATTTCAGAGGGCTCGCAAAATTGCTAGCCTAACGTCCCGGACCTATTGTGTCTTCCAGTCGGGCTACTAAAATGCATCAAATATATGGCCATAAAAAGTCTTAAATACCTTAAATGGTATAAGAAAATTCTTAATTATAATTTCAAGAGTTCTTAAATTTGGGGACGGACAGACAAGAAGTGTGATATGGCTTAATGTGTTGATTAAACTTCAAAAGGATTTCTTTTAGTAAATATGTGAACTGCACCTCAGAAAGTCAAAACAAAATGTTTTTATATTAATGTATCTCTGAAGGGAACCGACTGCCTTGAGAAAAGTTTAAATAGTATTTTCATTTCATCTTCTCTGTAATGCCTGAGGAGGTAGCATTTATGAGCGGAGCACTGTGTACTGCAGTTACTGGGGAAACCGCTATATTTTTGCCATTCCAAATGCGCCACCTGCTGGCAGACAAGGAATTTGGATTTTCAATAAGCCCATCTGCTGTTTTTGTTCAGACCAATGAAAATCGACCTAGATTTATACACAGCAAACATGCAGTTGTAAATGTGAACCGGTGGATTGACAGGAAGATAGGAGTCAAATCATCAGTCAATCTAATTTTCTACATTAAAAAAATGGCTTTATTATTCGGGCTAGTTAAATTTATTTCGGGCTACCAAGCTCTGAAGAGTGCCTGCCCTAAGGGCTACCAGGGATTGCGAAATTTAGCGAGCCCTGATTTCAGTACTGCGAGTATTGTTCACGCTTGTATGAAAAATCGCTATGTTTCCTATATGTAAATCACTTTGTATAAAATAATCTGTTAAACATTTTTTCAGTAGCTTCAGTAGCTGAATAATAACAATAAATTAATAAAAATGTATATATTTTATAATAGATTGTTTTGGACCTAATTTTGTATATATTGCAATAGATAGTTTTTTTCTAATACTGTCAACACCTAAAGATGGCAAAATGACTGTTGCAATGGTTACAACAGTTTCTATGGTAAACATTTTATCCTGTTTTTGGGGAGTCCCTTTGATGAAGCCCACCAGTTAGTGATGATTCAACTGCATCATTAGGGCTGAAAGTCTGAGTCAGACTTCCTTTAGTTTAGATAATAGTGCATATGGCCTGTTGCTGATTACTGCTGCTTACTGTCTGCTGAACCACATCAAAACCAAACCTACACACTCTGACAAACCGCTGTCTGAAACTACCCTTCAGAAAACCCCTGATAACAAAACCTACTTACTGGTCTAGCGCTTTATAGTAGATGTCCAGGTCCTTATTCGCCAACTCTGTTGTTCTCATCACAATCATTTGGTCTCTGTAGAGATCCTCAGCCCGGCAATACTGATCCTCACTGAGCTCTTTACGAAAACGGAGGATCTCGTCTTCATAGCCTTTCTGTCGACCGAGAGCCACACTGCGGTTCTTTTTTAGGTCCTCCAACTTTCGTTCCACTTCTCGCCGCTCACTTGACAACAGAAGATAGACTTTTTAAGATACACTAGTTAACAGTAAAGTAATTTGGAGTTAGTGAGGTGGATTGATCTAGAGTTACAGTAACTATAGCGCGTACGCTGCACTTTAAGTCTTCTGAGATTGTGAAAGCGTGTCAAACATTGTCAGGACTTCCTAAATGGTACTTGGTAGCTATAATATGTGATCTCATACTTGCGCAGTTGCAGAACTTGCATGTTGCCCATCTCCTTAACCAAGTCTTCACGTTTCCTAGACACCTCTTTCAGCTCCTCCACACGCTTTCGTAAGGTCAAGTTGTCCTGTAGCCAGCGCTCTTGAACCTGTTAAAAACCAATCACATAACCACACATAAAACAGAAAGCCATATGCTTTATTTTTTGGGAAAAAAGTAACCATATTACGACAAAATATGCATTCAGACAAGTGGTCTCAGATGATTAATCAGTTGGTATAGTATCATTTCAAATTAGCAACTGAAAACTGCATCCAATTAATTAAGAGGTCAGAAGATTTTAAGAATTTTAGAATTCTGATGTTACAAGTGTTCAATATGCTCACCTGATGGCTGCGTTTACATTTGGTATTAACATGTGACCTGTATCCGGATGTTGTCCACATACACATTGAGACGACAAGTGTAAACATGCTTCTGATCTGAATCTTATCTGATCAGCGTGTGCTGGTCAAGAGGTAGTCGAGGATGCACTGTGATCGGATCTCAGTGTAATGTAAATGCAACCCAGCCATTACGTCTGCATTCGCAGGTCAATGTCACGCAAAAATCCACCCCCTCTTTTCCCAAATTTCAGAAGAGAAATGGAGAACACCAGGCCATGGAGCGCTAGTGAGACTCATACACTTATTTTGATTTGTAAAATGTCCCATGACTGAAAATGGTTTTCAAAAGAAATCCCACCACTTCAGGTTAGCTTTGCACCGGGGCTATCCTCTGCAGACTTATTTAAATATTGCACAGGAAAGAAATATCCGATTGGTTATCCAGAGAGAGAAGTCAGTTGTAAACGCACAGTGTCCTGATTGACTGATGATCCAATCTGATTGATTGGACCACGGTGATCGCATGTTAACGCCAAGTGTAAACGCAGCTGTGTGACCTAGAAAAATGTAGAATATTAAATGTTTCTTAATCTTACATTAAACATTTCTGTTTAAACTTTTATTTCCAGGTTTAAATGCGATTTTAAATCCAAGATTTATACTTTTGGACATTGTACATGTCATCAGCCACCCAACTTCACAGGTGTGAATTTTATTATAAATTTATGTCACAGACAATTCACTGACGTTTCGATTTCTTGAAATGCTGTTAGCTGCATGGTATTAGTTTTTGGTGATTAGTTTTTCAGCACTTTTGATGTGTACATGAGCACAGTATTAGAAGTACATACACCAAAACATAGGCCTATGCAACAACAAAAGCAAAAACACAGCAAGCTTTGCTTGGCACCTTCTGAGTGTCAATATCTTGTCGAATGTTTCCAATGTCTTTACTGATCTTCTCTCGCTGTTTTTCAGCCTCGTGTAGTTGTTTGTCCACCTCTTGTAGCTCAGTTTCTTTTTGCTAAAAAAGTCAAAGAGTAAACAAGAGAATAAATGGAAAAATTAATTGCATATAGGAAATGAGAGCTAAACAGATCATTTTGTTGTACCTCTTTGTAGCTGTCCTTGCCCTCTTCTATGTACTTGGTAATCTCTCTTTCAAGGAGGGTCAAGTTTTTAACTTTTTCCTTGATTGCATTTATCTAAAAGAAAGTATAAAGCTTTAGTCAACTCTGATGATCAGCAATGACTTCATCTTGCATTAAAGAAAATATCCACAACCAAAAACAAATTAACCAACACCTTTTCCTGTCCTTCCTCCTGTTTCTGTCTCCTGCGCTCAGCAAGGTCCTGTTTCTCCTGCTGGAGCTTCTCCAGAGTGACAGCGAGAGGAGACACCTGCTCCTTTGCATCCTAACAAACAGACAAAACACGATGAACAACACTAACAATATGATTATACCGATCAAAAGTCCGGCTTCTATTTTTCAAAGAATTATTTTATGCTAGCCAGTTTATTCGGTTAAATATTAAATATTTTATATAAATGTATAAACATTCTAAAATGTAAGTTATTCCTGTGATGGAAAAACCTAAAATTTCAGCATCATTACTCCAGTCTAATATGCTGATCTCAAGAAACATTTCTTATTATTATCAATTCTGAAAACAGCCATGCTGCTTAATATTTTTGTGTAAATTGTAATAATGTTTTTCAACAATTTATTTTAAATGGATTAATTTTTTGTAACAATGTAAAAGTCTGTCCCTTTTTAATTAATGCATTGTTGCTGAACAAAGTATTCATTTCTTTAAAAGAAAAAAATCTTGCTGACCATCAATTTTGAACGGTAGTGTATATGACAATTTTCATTACTTTTGTGAAATAAAGTTTTACTTTTTACAAATTAAGCAGTGTATATTTTTAGGGCATACTGAACCAACTCGCTGGTTCCCGGAGTAGAAAACAAGATTCTATGTCAGTACCTTACATATATCCCTCCAGGGTGGTACTGATGTGAATTGTGTCTTAACAATAAAAAGACGAAGGGTTGTTGCTTGTGTGAACAGCACGTTTGTGCCCAACTCTGGTTATTTTAGGGTAATTTACTGTGTGAATGGGGTATGTGCCTCTAATGGACATGTGTGCATCAACACTCCTCAGAATTCTCTACAAAGGAAGCCTTTAGCAGAACTGAGGAGTGTGGCAAGCTATGCATCACCTCGCCCTTAATACTCAGGGAACCAAGGTTACAAACATAATAGGTTACTCAATGCTGCGTCTGTAGCTGACACTGTGGGAACAGTATACTGCAATGCAATACAGCCGGTAACTGCTGGTTTATCATCCTGTGAAACAGACTTCTCAGACTGACAAACATGAAAGACTGACTACCCGCTCGTAATCATCAGACCTGGAGGGTGTTCATGTCAGCTACTGACGCAGTGTTTAGTGAACCTATGAAATGAAACTTTTCTCTTTATGAATAAAAAGGCACATGAAAGCAGAGTGGGCGCTCCTCACTCGAATGTCTCTGTGGAGTGTTTGGATCTCAGTTGAGAACTCCACACACTGCTCCTCCAACTGTTGACGTTTCTGCATATTGCTGGAGATCTGGAGCTTTTCTCCACGAATCTCATTTACGCTGCTCCTCAAGGCCTGGATCTGCTCCTGCTGGTCCTGGATCAGTTTCCTCTTCAGCTCGATCTTACTGCAGGCTACACAAAAGGAGCAAATAAACAAACAACAATTGAACACAGCTTTAATAGAACTGATTTTACATTAAATACTTTGGTTAGCTGACAAGTCCTGTGGTGTGACAATAATACATGCAGTTTTTATGACTTTTATGAATTGAGGGCCCATCATTTTCTCATTTATTAAGATATTCACTGCAAAGAACTATTAAAAAAAAAAAAAAAAAAAATAGTGAAGGCAAAGGTGATTAATTTTTTTTAAAGCTGCCATTTATTGTACCTAAGCTGTATACTTCCCCTTATATATTAATATAAACAGTATATAAACAGCAAATAACAATATGACAAATGTTTAAATATACATGACTGTTCAAAATATTTGGGGTCAATAATTTTATTTTAAAGAAACTAATATTTTTGTTCAGCAACATGCACATTAAATTTATTTTATTTTACTTTATTTCTTTTAATGGCTGCTGAAAATTCAACTCCACTATCACAGGAATAAATTAAACCTTATATTTAAAAAAAACAAACAAACATTTTTTTTAATGTAATACTTCATAATATTATTGTTTTTGCTCTAATTTTTATCAAACAAATGCAGACTTGGTTAGCATAAAAGATTTAAAAATGTACAGACCCTTTTGAATGGTAGTATATATATATATATATATAATTAACTTGAGATTCACAGAAGTTTTTATTCTACATAAACTGCTGAACGTACTGGTGTCCAGGCGGTGCTGGGTCTCTTGCTTCTCCTGGCTGACCTGCTGCATGGTGCGGCTGAGGTCAACTCCCTGCAGCCTGGCTGCATGTTGAGCGATCTTCCTCTCTACATCCTTCAGGTCAAGCTACAGAAAACAGGAAATATTCTGATTATGCACAGGTGGATAAAAACACTGTTAAGTCGCGACATTGAATACTGTTTCCAGATGCAAGTCTCTATAAATTTGCACTACAGTGTATATTTAATAAGAATCACAATATTGCATTATTCTGAGTGTTCTAGGTGATGAATAGAGTTCAAAGTATATGTTGTGTTGTACCGATGTGGTGTATTTAATTGGATTGTATTTTCTGTGTTTGGACTAAATGGAAATGAGCTCAGACCTGATAGCGATCCATGAGTGATATGTCCTGCAGACAGGCCTTGGCTGTGTCTTCCTCAGACATCAGTGTGCACAGCAGTGTCTCTTGCTCCTCAGTGTCTCCTTTCAGCTTCTCAATGTCTCGATTCACACGCTGGAGTTTATTTCTGAGCTCTGGCAGCTCTTTCTCCTGGAGCTCCGCTAAGGACTGCCTACCAGTACAGGAGATGGACATGTTAGAAAATGATTCATCAATATCTTAAGCTGTCTTAATATGAATATGATGGATGAATGAAAAGGTAAATAGGTAGTTGGATGGATGGATGGACAGATGGATGGATAAAGGGTTAAATAAGTAAACGGATGGACGAACAAAGGGTAAAAAGATAGCCAGATAGATGTAGGGATAAAAAGATGGATGGATGGATAAAGGGTTAAACAGGTAAATGGATGGATGAACAAAGGAATAAATAGCCAGATAGATGTAGGGGTAAAAAGGCGGATGGATGGATGGATGAAGGGGTAATTAGGTGAACGGATGAATAGATGGAATGAAGGGGTAAAAAAATGAATGGATGGATGAGTGGATGGATGATCAAGAGGTAAATAGGTGATTGGATAGACAGGTGGACAGATGAATGGATAAATGTATAGATGAAGTGGTAGATAGGTGAATGGATGGATCGAGTAAAAAGGTGGTCAGATGGATAAAGGATGAATGAATGGGTGGATGGATGGATGGATGAGGGGTAAATAGGTTAACGATTGGATGGATGAAGGGGGTAAATGAAAGGGGTAAATGGGTGAATGGATGGATGAACAGATGAAGAGGTAAACAGGTGGACAGACGGATGGATAGCAGAAGGAGTAAATAGGTGGATGGACAGATAGCTGAATAAAGGGGTTAATAGGTGGACAGATGGATGGACATCCAGTATGATGGATGGATGGATGAAATAAAGAAACAGGTGAAGGACGGATGGATAAATGTGTGAAGTAAAAGATGGATGGATGGATGAAAGGGTAAATAGGTGGATGGACAGATGGTTGGTTGAAGAGGTTAATAAGTGGACAGATGGACAAAAGGTAGGATGGATAGACGGATGAAATGATAAACAGCTAAAGGACGGATGGATAAATATGCAGCGTAAAAGATGGATGGATGGATGAAGGGTAAATAGGTGGATGGACAGATGGCTGGTTGAAGGGGTTAATAGGTGGACAGACGAATGGATGGACAGAAAGTAGGATGGATGGATGATGAAATGATAAACAGGTGCAGGATGGATGGATAAATATGCAGCGTAAAAGATGGATGGATGAAAGGGTAAATAGGTGGATGGACAGATGGTTGATTGAAGGGGTTAATAGGTGGACAGATGAATGGATGGACAAAAAGTAGGATGGATGGATGAAATGATACACAGGAGAAGGATGGATGGATAAATATGTGAAGTGCAAGATGGATGGATGGATAGACGGATGAGGGGTAAATATGTGGGTGGACAGATGGCTGGATTAAGGGCTTATTAGGTGGATGGACAAATGAATGGACAAAAAGCAGTAGGATGGATGCATGGATGTAGTGATAAACAGGTGAAGGATGGACGGATATATAGGTAAAATAAAAAATGGAAGGATGGATGAATGGAGGATAGAAAAATTTAAAGATGAAAGAACGGACAGATAAAAAATAAATAAATAAAAAATTATTGCCTGATGGGTTTCAGTGCCATCATTTCATCACGCCTGCGCTCCTTCCTCTTCAGGTCATGCTCAGTGTTCTTTAGTTTGTCTGGGACGAGCCGCAGCTTGGACTGCATGTCATTAACGACGTCCTGGAGCTCTGCCTCTGACGGGAACACACGCTGACACACGGGACAGCAGGGCTCGCCCTCCTCCGTCAGCTGACTGATGAACTGACTGTACACGGCTGTGGCACCCGCCAGCATAGCTGTTCAGAAAACGATCCAGGACAGAGTAGAGAAAAAGACACTGAGAATCACATTAAGAACATGGAAGACTGTGAAAACTGGAGATGTAGCACAAACAAGGTAATGAAACTGGTACAAACTATTTAACCTCAACTGTGTGGGTAACATTATCACCTACCACATTAGAGTCACCAGCTTGCTAACTCATATCTACAGTTATTGCTGTACTTGGAAAAAACTGGCTATATCCTGTCTGGCAATGAATAGTAATTTACCATAAACCAGGCCCACATGGAATCTTCATCAGCGAAATCCACAAACTTAAGCAGAATTCAAAGGCCATCATTCACGAAATGCGTCCCCTAGCCCTTGTGGGTTTGTGCATGGTTTGGTACGAAACATACATTAATTCTGCACCATTCTGACGATTTTCATTGAAAATGAAATATACATTGACATGTATACTTGTGTAGCTCAAAAATGTTTGGTGAGAGCTGAACACACGTTTGTACCTCTCTGTTTGGAACACTTCTCCAACTCATCCTCCAGTTTGTTCAAGTCCGACTCAAAGTCCTGACTGCCGCACACATTAAAAAGTCTCTCTTCATAGCTGGCCAGCTGCTCTTCCTTACGTTTGACTTCGGCAGTAAAGTGAGTCTTCTTCTGTTCTCCAGATGCAAGCTCCTTACTATGAAACAAAAACGAAAATTTTTGTTCAAGAGGCTTGTTGTCTAGCAATGCTAATTTACATTTAATTTTTCATACTTTTCAAGCCTGAAACACAATGCATTACAATAACAGGGCAACATGTTTAAATCCAAAAAAAAAAAAAAAATCAAAAATCACCACTGTTGAAGTTACAGTAAGCTGGAGAAAAATCAAATATATTGTTTTTATTTTGGAAATAAAGCATTTGGAAAACTGTACATTCTGACGATATTATTTAACATGTAAACATGCATTTTACTGAAATGATTATTATTTTTTTTTTATGAACAGGTCATGAACACTACTACAAGTGCAACTCTTTAATATTAATTTTTAGTGATGTTTGTGTAGACAGCCTTATAGTTCCTGTCTGTGTCAGCTAAACATCACCACCTGAATACTACACTGCGTGCTCCACTGCCCTGAAGATGACCTATTCCTCAGGAACCCGGAATCGAAACTACGTATATGTCTTGAGAAGATATTACTTAAGTATGTGGGTGGTTGTGCAAATGTCAGTATTTTCTGTTGTATCAAGGTCAGTGTATGTGCATGTGTCACTTATCACGTAGACGTTTAGATTCTCTGTTACCTGCACAAAACATGTTCCAACCTCACACTAAAAATCATTGTTTATGGCATTCTCTAGCTTATTATAATAAACAACTACTATTATACAAATGTATGTAGAAAACATCATTGTAACAGACTTCATTTTGTTGAGCTGGTCTCTGGTGGAGTTGATCTCTTTGGATTTGGAGTAGATCCAGTCTTCTAGCTCTTTCTTGCTTGGGAAGTGTCCCATCAGAGACACCAGCTCTTCATTATGTCTCGACTTGATCTTCCTCACTTGCTCCTCTTTTTCCATCTGGAATCCAAAGCAGAGATAAACTATTTCTGTCTGGCATAAGCACTGATAATAAAAACTGCTATATATAAGCATTTACCTGCTATTTTTCAGTAAATGTTTGTTGACACAGTGTGTTCTGACTCAATTCTGAACATTTTACAATAGTAGTAAATAATTTAAGTATTCCTTATATACAGAATATCTGTATACTTAGTAAAGTATACATACTGCTAAATTAGTAGTAGTATTGAGGTATTCCATTCTGAACATAGCTATAATCTCTTTGCTTTTATACTACATGGCTTTAAAGTAGTATAAATACTAGTATAAACACATTTTCTGAAGGAATTATTTCATAGATTGCACATAACCTAAAGAAAAGCATAAAATAACGATTTTAAAGAAATCAATTCAATTACATTTATAACGCCTATCAAAATAAATCCTTATGATGCCTCAAGCAAATCATATAAAGCAGGGGTGGCCAATGTTGGTCCCAGAGAGCCACAGTCCTGCAGAGTTTCAATAAATAAAACACCTGAACAAACTAATAAAGGCTTAAGTGGTACTAGAAAGCGACAGGCAAGTAAGTTTTTAATCAAGGTTGGAGTAAAACTCTGCAGGACTGCGGCTCTCCAGGACCGATGTTGGCCACCACTGATATAAAGACATGTACTGACATCTATTGTTGGAGTTATATACTGCAAGCCATGTGCTGACGTACTAATACCAGGGCTCGTACACATTTTTACCAATAAATAGATTTTTAAGACAATATTCATCACCTAATGTTCCATTTTTATTTACAATAAGAATAAAAATCTGTTCAAATTTATCATAGCAAATGTTAACCAAAACTAAATGACTATTAATGTTACTTGTTTGCTTTCTATTTGTTTAAATAATAAGTACAAGCTGCAACTGCACCAGACTTTACTCCACGCAGAGAACATATCACCACTGAATACTGTCATTTATTTAACCAATATTATCAGTTAAACTCAGGACCTTCATTTCATTTTGGAAACTGTTTCAGTCTAACAGTATTATTCAGGTACAAAAATATACAAAAATTGAATAAACTAATATAAAAACATCTACTTGCCAGGACGGCCATTTTGACGTCATTTTGTGTGTATTTGGCTGCTTAAGCACAACAAGCTGCAAAAAATAACTTAATATGGTACTCGCAAAGCAGCTTTATACGCGCTTTGGGTGTGACTGTGAGTGCACAGAAAACCGCCTTTGGAGTATGCAAGTACCGAATGGCTTAAAAAAGACTTTAAAAAGATGTGCAAATGATACACTTTTGTAACAATGCAACAATGACCCGATTAGGCAAATGAGAGTTCTCGGGTATCACAGTGTGCAGCAGCTCTTGTAGTGCGGACGAAATGCGCCGATGTGAAGCCACTTTGAGAGAGTGAAAGAGAGAAGACGAGGTACAGCTAAATGACTCATGCCGTTTTCAAGTGACTGATTTAATCAGAGTCTGTGTGGATTTATTTACTCATCCAACCTATATGCTATATTGAATAACTGTGTGCAGGAAATTCCCTCATTTTAAACTCAAAAGCTGTGGGAATGAGTAAAACATTGCAAAGTATGCAATATAGGCACAATCGTGCACTGTGCAAACATTTTCCATGACTTTCCCAAAGCTTACTGGGTTTATTTATTTTTCCAGGCCTGGAAATTGCTGGTCTTAAAATTCCATGACTTTTCCAGGTTTTTAATGACCGTATGAACCCTGTAATACACATCTATTAATATTAATGATTTTGTGGTATATATTATTGTCTCTGATATGGTGGCTCAGTAGCGCACAACAACAACAACAACAACAACAAAAAACAAATACAATGCTGCTCCCTTTTTTGGCCACTACAAAGGATGCGTTAAAACTAAGAACTTTATACCAGAGGTAATGGTCTAATGAAATCCAAATTTTGAACAATTTACTGTAACAATTCACTGTTAAAAAAAAATTAATTAGCCAAGTCATTTATATATCTATGCAAATATCTATGCCTGGTGCAGTAAAAGCTTAGAATTTTCCATTTTAAAAGTTTAACATGAGTAATATTGTTAGATAATTAGCTCTAGTACGTAGCCCAAATTTGAAATTTAAAGCATTGTTTATGTGGCCACGAGAAACATTTCTGTGAAATGAATTCAACAGTAATAATATGTGCAAGTTCAAGAGTCCATAAAAACACTGGTATGGTATTGGTATAGTATAGGGGTGTCCCTGACTAAAGATTTACATAGTTGAATCAGAATTGTCGAATCTTGCCGATAGTCGACTGATAGTCGAATCATCTCAGGATTGGGCAAAATACATTACATTCTACAGTCATAAACATACAGTCATAGTGACGTTAACACACAGGGAAAATGTGTAACGGACGCCTCGCAGACGCAAAAAGGGTAAATAATGTTTTGTGTTTTGAATAATAGACGTTTATTACTCATCAGAACTGAAGGAACTGAAGATTTGCACTAAATAAAACACCAAATAATCCACACATAAGATGAAATCAACAGATGCAAGAAGTATTCGATGAAGCCTGCGTGCATGTTTATTCTAACTGTATAAAGATTTTCATGGAGGATAGTAACAAATCCTGGTAATTTTTCTGGCTTTGAAGCATAGCCTACTGCCACAAAACTCCATGCGATCGCATAAATATGAGCTCATTGAGCTGCCTTGAAAACTTCTCCAACACAGCTGGTTTTATCTAGCCCCGGTTCCAGAATTAAATACTGAGGATGCTTTAGAAAGTGTGCTCTCAATGCATATGAATTTTCATGTACATTTTTGTCCCGTCCATAACTCTTTTGAGTTTGAATCGAACATAAATATGCGCATGTCATTCTCGAAACTTTGCAGAATGTGGCCGAAAAATAAAAGTTTCATAAAAATTCTGAATGGATTATATATAGCCTAGAAAGCACACAAAGAGCACTCCATTTAAAAACACTAAAAAGCTGTCTCTTGTCTTCTTCGCCACAATCTCAATGTTTTGTTATAATGAAAGGATTCACAAGCTTGCACTGGACAAAAATAAACCTTTTCATTTTTTTTTTTCCAGAGTGCAAACACAAATATGGATTGGATCTGTTTCTCCAGTATGATATATCAATAGTGAATAGATCATATCGAGTTTTTCAGTGCCTATGTTCACAGCATCCAAAAATCTAACTAGAACCGGCTCAAATGTCGAAAGTTTGTACCCTACCTGATCGAAAAAAATCCAGTCCTCCACTCTGCCTGTGTCAATTTGAGTGCTGTTAAAGATTTAATTACCTGCCGCTCCTCTGTCGGTCATGGATCACGGAAAGTGAAACTTAAATCTGTCACGGGGTGGTTGGATTTATTCACACACATTAAAAATATTTATTAAAAGCTTCTTTATTTTCACATTCGTATTTAGGCCTACAGCATTATCATAATAGGCAGTCTATGAACTTATTGGGAGAAAGCCAGTAGATGAAATCAGAAATTGAGCACCCCTGTCTTGCCAAAATGGCATGATCCTCATTTCGTAACACCTCTGTGAATATTCGACTGAGAGACTGGTAGTCAAATCAGACTTATTCTATCGAAGCATCGAATCTTCGGCTATTTGGGGTCACCCCTTGTATGGCATGGTAAATTGTTCAAAATTAGGGTTTTGTTAGTCCATTACCACTAGCATAAAGCTTGCATGTTGGTCTCATGCACCTTTATAGAAAGGCAGAGACTATCTACACTAAGTGAAAGTAACATTTTCTTAGCGATAGATGCTATTTACACTAAATGACAAAATAAGTATTTTCTCAGTGATGTGCTGTTTAAGTGAAAATAGTGAAAGATTCTATTTACACTATGTAAAAGTAACAGTATTTTCTTTGCAATAATTGTAAAAAGTAGTTAGATCCAATTTATAAGTAAATGATTCTAAACTTATAAATAGGCTTGTTTCTGTTGTGTTTTGCCAATTTCATTTTGTTGCGCCAATTTCGTTGTATTGTGTACTACTGGGCAACCATAATCTGGAGATTATTAGATGTATCCTGGATGATTACTGTTAAGGTCTTGCTGTTCAGATGTGTTATTGTCCAAAGACATTCATTTTATGTTTGTTATATTTGTTTTTGGCATTAAAGTGGGGTTTGGCCTCTAATGGACAAAAGAGTGATGGTATGTGAGCTCACCTTGGTCTTCTTGAGCATGTCCATCTGTGTGCGTGCCGCGGTGTGTGTGTTGAGCAACTCCATCTCCTGGTCTAGCTTGCGCTGGGCCTGATCCAGTTTAGTTTTCTCCTTCTGTAGTTCAATTACCTCTGCCTTTAGACTGTCCACTGTACAGGCCTGCACAGCATTATCAAGCTCACGCTCCTATAAACACACATACTTTAAGACATATATCTTAAAGCAAAACAGGTGCCACTGATGTTAGTTCTGTTAGATGCAGATTAGTCAGACATTTCTATTTGTTTTTCATTTTACTCATTTATTTTAAAATTTAGCCATTTTAGTTAAGCAATCAGTTGAGGAAACCAACAGAACATTAATACAAATACATCTGCATGCTCAAAGCAAGTCATGCGTGGTGTAGTGCAGTAGCGCAGGCCTAACCGCTTTCTGAAGTTCAGTTTCTAGCTCCTGTAGTCTGCTTGAGGAGCCCTCCAGTCTTTGGAGGTCAGACTTGATGTTTTTCAGTTCCTGTTGTTTCTTGGCCTGTATGTCTCTCTTCAGCTCAATGGTTCTCTCTAGACCTGTCTTTTTATCGCGGAGATCATCGATGCTTTGCTGCTTCTGTGCCTCTTTCTCCTGCATATCATGCTGAAAACAAATTAAGAAATTATTACTAAAAAAAATGGCAACATGCTACAATACTAATATTACATTTATAACTGATAAATAAGTTTTGTGCATATCTGATTTTATTATTTTCTATATTGACTTTCTGTTAAGCACTAAATAAATAAACACCATGATATATAATATAGATAGAGTTATTATAAATTGTTACTCAAACCATACCATAGTTTGGTTGAGGGCCTCTGTGTCCTGGTCCAGTCTCTCTTTGACTTGTCTGTGGAAACTCTGGAGCTGTCGCTCATTAAGAGGGGTTCGGTCATAACCCTCCAACTCCAGGAAAGATGCTAAGCTCTTGACCTGGGTGTCCCTCTTTTTAATGTTTTGTGTGTGTCTATCTGCCTCCAACTGCAGACGGCCTTCAAACGGACAAAAAATTATGATGAACAGCTCTTAGAAAGAATGAACTTCATATGTGCTGCTAAAAGGCAATATGAGCAAAATTACTTGGCCATATTCAAGTGCTTGTGTGTTTAATGTGGTTAAAATGTTTTTTTTTTTTTGCCATTAAAGAATTTATTTATTTAATTTTTGTCATTGGTTGCAAGCTCCTGCAAACTCCTACATGAACCTCCAAAAAAAAAAAAAACACTTCCTCTGACTTGCAATAGCAAGTAGCAAATCATGGTTTTGCCAGGCTGTGATATAAACTAAAAGGACATCATTTTTCTTCTAGTGACTTTAAATATTAGAATCAAATAAACAACCATTTGAGGATATTTAGAAAACAGATACATAAATCAATCTCTGATTCATAAAGGGATATCTGACTACCTTGCTCAACTAGCAGGTCAGACTTGATGCGGTTCATCCTCTGGCACTCTCGGCCGGCACGTTCAAGATCACGCTGGCACTCCGTAAGTCTCCGTTCCTTCTCCTTCACAGTCCTCTGGTGGTTCTGATACATGTCCTGCAGCTGATCATCTGTGCCCTGGAACACCTAAAACAGCACAACACAGAGTCAGGGTTCCTCAATGAACGAACAAATGGTGTGGCGCAAGGCTTTGTCTTAGGCCTCTTGTTTTTTGAATAAACATGCTCCCATTAGTTGATATTTTTAGTAAACATGGTATAAGTTTTCATTGTAATGCAAACAAAAAACAATTTCTCCAGACCAGAAGGTATAAATGCAGTGTGCACACACACAGCAGCGAGTAGTGGGGCGCCCGGGGAGCAACTGGGTGTTCAGTGCCTTGCTCGAGGTCACCTCAGTTGTGGGTACTAAAGGTGGAGGAGAGCACTGTACATTCACTCTCCCCACCTACAATTCCTGCCAGTACTGAGACTTGAACCTGCGACAAGTCTGACTCTCTAACCATTAGGCCATGACTGCCAATAGATATTATTAATATTAACTAATAATAAATAAGTGTCTCTGTTTTAGAACAATTTAAAGATACAGAAGAAATTTTTGAGGAGTGAAAGAGACTGAACTTGAATAGAAAGATAAGCTTGCAAAAGCAAACCCCTTGTTTCACCATAAAATGGAAAATGTCACAAGTAGACATCCATTACTGAACATCCTGTACATGTTTTCTGTGCAAAGCACTTCCTCTGCTTTCAGATGATCATTATCTAGCATTTATGACTAATACTGCTAGTAGTGAAACTTTCACTACTGTTGACATTTTATATATATATATATATATACTTTGGTTACCTGTTCCATCTTTTCCTCTAGTTCCCGGTTATCATCCTCCATCTGTTTCTTCCTGCTATCCAAAGCTTTGATGTCATTATCCAACTTCATCACTTTGCTGAGGCTGTTGTCTATGTCATACATTCGATTCTGAAAATATGAGGAAAGTGTGTTTGGAAAATGTGCATAAGCCTTTTGGTTAAAATTGAACCGTGGTATATGCATTAAAATCACATACGTTAAATACATTTTTAAAAATTAATTTTGCAAAACAATGAACTGCCACAGACCTCAAAAAAAAAAAAAAAAAAAAAAAAAATCCCATTTAATCTTTTGAGTAAGCATAAAAATTGGTGTCACAAATTCTTTGTGTCTCACCTCCAGTGGGTCAATCTGACTCTCGATGCGTTGGACACTTTCTTTAGAGGAAGCCAGCTGAGTCTCTTTAGTGGACAGCAGCTCTCTAATCTCTTGGGCTTTATCTTTGTTCTGTTTCAGGTACTTGAGCTCCGTCTGGCAGGTTTTGACAATGCCGGCCTGTTTCATCCTCAATGCCCGCAGGGTCTCCAATACCTTAATGTACCTTCAAACAAAGGTTTTGGTTATTTTCAGGCATTTATCTGTGATGCTACCTTAGTATGTGTAAAAGACAACATACGAAAAGTCATACGAAATAGTAAAGAAAAGAAACTGAATAACTACAAATTTAGTTTAACAGGGTTTTAACAAATAATTAATATCAGTTAGCCTGCTCAACAATATATTTGTATGGATAATTAAAAAGATTTAATTAGTGGGGGGATTCACAAACTAATCAAATAATGAATTCACTGAATGTCTACTGTTTCAATTGTAACTGAGCAAAAATAATATCTTATATATTATAGCTAAGCAAAGATTTACTATCTCTCCAAAAACACATTAATAAACACTCATTTAGCACCACCTACTGGTGTAAGAGTATATTGTGTAGATATTAGCAAGAACCAATCTTCCTAGGCCTTTTGTGATAAAATGGCTTGGTGAACACATACAGTAAATTTCCAAAAAAACAAACAAATTAAAAACATTATTGATTAGACAAAAATAAGAAAGCAGAGAATGTAAGCAGTCAGAGATGATGTAAAATGAAAAACTAAAATATGATGCAAATTGTAGACCTTAAGGAAAAAAAAATAATTATGTGACCCTGGACCACAAAACCAGTCATAAGTAGCACGGGTATATTTGTAGCAATAGCCAACCATACATTGTATGAGTCAAAATTATAGATTTTTTTTTCCATTAGGACCCATTTAATCCCACCGCTCACAATAGTGACCGTAAAAAAGGTTTTCATTTATAAAGCTCTAAAAACCTTACTGACAGATGTTTTAGTGCACTTCCTGCAAATATGAAAAAAAAAATAAAGGGTCTCAATTAAATATGTGCAGTTTCACATGATTAGTTCAAACTGTCATATGACTAGAGCAGTTTATTTCCTGTTTGCACCTTGAGAAGATGATAACTGCATCAAAGCTCCAAAACAAAAGGCTAGTAAAGTATGTTAAAGATATGACAAAGATATTTGCTACACATGATCTTTAGGGTGTCTAGTATTAATATATGAATTCACATATATTCAGTTTTGTTGAGTGTGGTCATAGAGTGAGTAAACATGTTGACGGTC